>JAKSZT010054489.1:16401850-16471832 GCA_026826555.1 Tolypeutes matacus
TCCTTCCTTCCTTCCTTCCTTCCTTCCTTCCTTCCTTCCTTCCTTCCATCCCCTCCCTCCCTTCCTTTCCCTCCCTCCCTTCCTTTCTTCCTTCCTCCCTCCCCCACTTCCTACCTTCTCTCCCTCCCCCTCTTCCTTCTTTTCCTTCTTTCTATCCAAAATACTGTGTTGGCAGAAACAAAGATTAACTTGCTTGCTTAAATCACCTGTGGGTCACCTTTTAAGACCCATATCTAAGACATTCTGATATATTAGAGAAAAATAATAATGCAAATATTGCCAAAGTATCTACCTCATCACCAGACCTCCAAAAGGCACCATCTCTCACCCATTCCACATTGCCAAGGACATAACATTGAAGCCCACATCAAAACACTTGCTCCAAATCTGCTCCAGCCCCTTTTCTTCATGCCTCTCCCTGGTGCTCCAAACTTGCCTCCATACTCTTAAATCACGTATCTGCTTACAGTTGCTTAGCTTCTGTGTGTTGTATTTTATTTCCTTCTTGGACTTGCAGCACCAGATTCACACCTGGAATACTGGCCAGCAAACTACCACGATTATAACACATCCTGCAATTCAGGGAGGAAAGCCTTTCTACCTCACCAGCGCTGGAAGGCCCTACTAACCAGGTGTCCCTCTAACTCAGAGCCTCTGAGCCTCAGCATCTGGATAATTCTCTGTTGAGGGGAAACCGTCCTGCACCTTGTCGGATGTTTAACAGCATCCCTGATCCTCTATCCACTAGGTGCCAGCGTTGACCCTCCCCCCCACACACACACACACTGGGACAACTAAAAATCATCTCCAGACATTGCCCAATGTTTCCTGGGGGACCGAATCGTCCCTGGTAGAGACTCACTGATTTGATGGCCCAGTGCCTGTGAGGAAAATGGTACAGTAAGCTCCATCAGTTTGGGACACAGCCAGCATAATATCCAAGCTTCCGAAAGAAAAGCCCCAGCTGAAAAGGAAACAAGCTTCAGTATGATTAGCTGTGTCAGTTCCATTTAATTGTAAATTTGGACAGGCTCTGCTGATTGAAGTACAGAATGTTTCCTGCCTTGGGCACTGATATTATATTAGAATAAAAGCAACCTGAGAGGCATTTGTATTTTTGTGGAAAGTGCATGCTTGGGCAAATCTCTACTCATCAGATTGTTTTGAATTAATGGGGAAGCTATAAATAAAGTGTTCTCTCTTTTTTGGACTAGCTTTGATCTATTGTTATCCATCCCTTTTTAGAATCCTATAAAGGCAATTTCCATTCTGATCCTTCATCAGCAAAGCAGGCGGACTTCAATAATTCCATTCCAAAGCCTCCGTCGCTTTCTCTACACAAGCCCCATGTCAATCAGCTGCGCAGCCCTCTATTCTAGATGGCTGTCCCCTTAATGCCCCTGGAGAAGGGAAGATGGATGGACTGGGTTGAGGTAACCAGAACAGGTGAGTGGTGAGGAGAGAACAAGTTTGACTGACATTTTCCTCCTGTGTGCAGGTTATTGAATAACTGTATTTGAATTACTGCAATCACAATTCTCACATTCCCTGGAGAAAGATGCACAAAAGAGATGAGTGTTCATCTGGGGTGAAGGGGCATGATCCAGGATCCTTGCCTCCAGTTTGGTCATTAATAATTGAATCCTCTGACAGCAACCTAGACTTTTGCCATTATTGAAATCCACATGTGAAAGATATCATGAGCTTCCACTGTCACAAAACTGTCATGATCACTCCCATTGGCATGCCAATTGGCTATGAGAAGAAGTATGAGAGGGAGAAGAGGATCACTCCTGAAGCCAGAACTTGCATTGTAGTAGTAACCCTTCTGAGACTCAGTTTCCCTGTATTTAAAATGGGAGTGATCATGTTTTCTCATGAGGACATCATAAGTTTTAGCAGTCTCCTATGGAAAGTGCCTTGAATAATGCATGGTCCATGGGAGGTGATCCTCATCTTCTGCAGTATCATTGTCATCATCATCATTATCATCATCATCATCATCATCCTTATCACCATTTCTTCTTCCTAGAAGTGTATGTGGGTTGTATTCCTCTCCATTTGTGGCAAAGAGGACTCAGGTTACTCCTTCCATTAGGTGTTGGGGAAAATAAGAGCTTCTTTCCCCAGGTTTCTTAGTTCCAGAGAAGAGTGGGAAATTTCTCAGAGGTCAGGATCCTTGCAGACTTTCTGTGTCTAAGTGAATAATACATTTGACTCACAAAAATGTAGGTCAAAGATCCAGAAAGCTACAGCATAAAGGGTTATGTAAATTGGCTATATGCTTCCCTGCCTTTCCTTTCCATGAAGAGTATAGGCTGAGATTTCTTGGAAACTAAGACCCACAAGTCAACACACACCCTCTCCACTCCAACTTGAATGTCATGATAGGTAGGGAATCAGTGTGGACTAACAGGTGAGCCATGGACATCAGAAACCTATAATGAGAAAACTATTACATTGTGGAATCAAACCCTGATTCCACAATGTAATAGTTGTGTGGTCTTAACATCTCGAAGATATAGTCCTGTATTCTGAAGATATGAGTGATAGAGTTCCCATAGGGATTTGTGAGAAACTCTTGGAGAGAAAGGATATGTTTGGTGGGAGACCATCAAATGAAGATGCTCTTAAAACTAGAGACTATGATATTGAGGGACAAGGCAACTGCTTTCCCAAGGTCAGAGTTGGACACCAATGAGAGGAGAGCCTTTCCTCGTCCTACATTCAAGGAAGTGGCCACACTGTATAAAGCCAGAGGGAGGACTGGAAGGAAGACTTGCCTGAGGGTAAGAGCCTAAGAGGTAGCAGCTTCTGGACACAATTGACCAGAAAGCCACAAGGCAAAAATTATAGAGGTTTCAGAAGTATTTAGATATTTAAGAGTAGAATCAAGGCCCTATGTAAGTTCATGAAAGACAATCCAAGAGACCCTCTGAACCAGAGAGAGAGGAATGAGGTCCTACAGATTTGACATTGAAGATCAAGTCAGAAATTGGAGCTTTTTTGGTCATAATTGTGACCCTCTGATATTTCCATACTGGTGTGCTGTGGGGAGAAAAGGTTACACACAAATTTACAAACTTCTCATCCTTGCAGCAAACAACATGCAATGTCAGGTTTGCTTTGAAAGGCAAATTCCGTCAAAGAACACTTAACCAGGAACCAAGAGCCCAGTTCCTAGATTCAGGTCTGCCCAGCACAGAATGCCTGTGGAACCCAAACAAGTCTTCACCTATTTGACCCTCAGAATCCTCATCTGTAAAATCAAGTTGTGGAATTTGGGGAGTAATTCTGTGGTACTTGTAACTGTGACACTGGGAATCTGAGTCTGAGGTTCCTGTGATGTGCTATAACTATATGGATCCATTGCCCTGCCCATATCTGTCACACAGTCAGAATGGAGGAAAACTTCCTGACCCCAAGGCTAGCAATTAGCCTAATGCACTCAAAGAATCCATTTCCTCCTGTCACATAATTTGGTTCTTCTCTCTCTTCTCAACTTCTTGTGGCTAATGCATTAGTCTTCTCTGAGGAAAACAACAAAATACATGGGAGGGAAATCCAGTTCTAACCAAAAGATGATGTGGTGTGCAACTCAGAATGGCGTTCTCCCTCTTCGGCAAGGCAGTTCACCTGTCCTATGATACAGGCTTGAAATGTTCCTCAGAGGTTCCAGGAGCCCACAGGGAATTGAAAGTGAAAACAACTTCAATTTTCAGAGACTTTGGAGACTTTTCCTCATTGGGAGCATGTGTGGAGATGAATTTTAAACACAAATCTGTGCTTACTGAGCTTGAAGTAAATTGGAATCTTGACCAAAAAGAATGAAGGTGGTTAATCTAATTTGAAGACTGGCTGCATGCAAATGAGTACATGTGAGCCTCTTGGGACCTGTCTCTCTCTATCACCAAAAACCCAGAGAGAGAGGAATGAAGCATTTATCTTCAGGGCAGGAAAGGTCCCCGAGAAATGCTGAGAGCTTGCTTCCAGCTCCAAAATGATGTGACTCTGTGGGTTTGTGACCCTGTGACTCTTAAAAATGACTTGATGGAAATAGAAATATGCCCCTAGCAGGCTCACAAATAATAGTAATACAAGTTACCCAAGCTAACCACTATTGTGTGCCTACAATATGCCAGGAAATATTTCTCTCTTTCTCTCTGTCTTCTCTTTCTCTGCCTCTTTGTACAGCTCTCGCCATACAGTTAGATAGATATAGATACAAATACAGATATATTGAGAGATGATATAGATACACATATGGCTATAGGTATGGGTATCATATGGGTATGGGTTATATGGGTTATAGTTATAGATATAATTTCACTCAAAGGGTCCATGCAGTTAGCATTACAATTAGTATTATTAGATGAAGTAATTAAAGATCAAAGCAGTTAAGTAACTTGATCTTGGTCACCCAGCTAAAAAATAGAAGAGTTAGCATTTAAACTCTGGCCAATTTGACTCCAAAAATTTTCCACTGTTTCGTCCTCCATAGGCATGTATTGGATATAGATATATTTGTGGAAACATAAAGTCTCAGATAGCGGGACCCTTCTAACTAGTAGTAGTGGTTTAATCAGTAAAGTGTTTGATTAATGGTTGCTAGAAATACTCCCCAAAGAAAAGGAAACCTGGAGACATTTTCCTGTGGGGATTAAATAAAACATGACAGCACTGTACCTCAGAGAAGAAAGTGAGGAGCTTGAGAGGTCATTTTCTCCTTAGGACCTTGCTACTGAAAATGTGATTCATGAACCAGTGACTTTGGCCTCACCTGGGAGCAGGTGAGAATTGCAGACTCTGCCTTAGCCTACTGGATCAGAATCTTTCTCTTAACAATGTCTCCAAGTCTCTCTTATTTACACTAAAATTTGAGAAGTACTAAGTTAGGGCACCAAAGTGGGAATGATATATATTTTTAAAGCCTGGGAGGCAACTATGGGCACCCACAAATCTGGGCTCCTGGAGCACTGTGATTCACAGTGATTTCCTTTGCTTTAAAAGGAACATCATTCATAATAGTATTACATCATTTACTGAACACTGACTGTGCCTCAGGCACTGTACTAAACACTTACATGTGTCATTTCATTTAATTCATATAAAAACTCTACAAGGTGGCCAATTATTACCCTCATTTTATACATGAGGAATTGAAGTGTATGGAGATCAAGTAACATGCCTGGGTCACTAGGCTGGAAAATGGTGGGTCTGGGATTTGAACCAGGAAATGTGACACTACACCTTACGGTTACAGTTGATTAGTGTATTATACTGCCTCTCGAGTCCAAGCAAGACAATGTCCAAGAGAGTTAAATAGAGCATCATGTTTTAAGGATGCTACATGTAGCTACAATTTTCAACAACAGCTTCACTATATTGGTGTACCCCTCCTCCCAACCTCCACCCATCCTGCCTAGTACCTCACCTTGCCACCATCAATTTTCAAGTCTACAATTTATTACTGATTAAAAGTACAATATTTGAGGATTAATTAAATAGTAAATTAAGCACAGTAACCAAGCAGCATCACCGATAATGGGCCATCTTCTTATGACACACAAACTTATCACCTGTATTATATTCTTGCCAAAAAAAAGGTTAATGTGAATGAAATCAGAAGAATACTGAAATAAAAAAAAACGAACTGAGGAACATTTTCCTAAACAACTGACCTTTACTGTTCAGAATGTCACCTTCATGAAAGAAAAAATAAAAGGGCAGGAAAGTACGCTAGATAAAAGGTGACTAAAGAGACATGTCAACCCAATGCAATGTGCAATTCAGTCCTGCTTGATTGAATCCTGAATGAAGTATGAGGTGGAGACATCTATAAAAGTGATTATTGGGGAAAATGGAGATCTCTAAACATGGCCGTTGGTCTGCATGTTAGATAATAGAATTTTATTGGTATCAAATTTATTGAGTGTGACCGTGGCATTTTGCTATGTAGAACATCGTTGTTCTTAAGATGGGCATGCTGAAGGTTTTGGGATTGAAGGGTCATTATATGTGCTCTTTCCTCTTAAATGATTCAGTAAAGAGAGGGGAGCATGGTAAGTCAGATGTGGTAAAATATTAATTTGTCAATCTAGATAAAACATTCATGGTGTTCATTGCATTGTTCTTTCAAACTTTTCTATAGGCTTAAAACTTTCCAAAAGTAATAGTTTGGAAAAATAAATCAAAGCCAACTAAATGTCATTTCAATAAAATAATGTCACTCTTGAGTAAGAGAAGCAGAACAATGAGTAGTGGGGGAAAGGAAGTAGGAATGAGGAACTGGGAAGGAAGTTATTCCTGGAAAACTCAGGACTGCCAGAAACCTGGGTGAGCTGCAGGTAAGCACCCTGCTTGTGAATGTCATCTGCCTGGGTTTAGAAGTGTAGAGAGGAGATAGTGACAGGGAGACCATTGTCAATGCTGGTGTACGTGGTGAGCCCTGCTTTGCTATCACCAGTCAGTAGTTAACTCTAAAATGACAGGATTCCCCCCAACACCCACCATTTTGAAACCAATCTCCTCAAGCAGCCTCTTGCTTCAGTGCTGAAATATTTGGGGGAGTTCCTGAAGGTCTGGCTGGCTTTCCTTGTCAAGGGTTTGGTCCTAGGCACGTTTGTCCCACCGTACCTCGCTCCTAGTCACATTGATCAGACTAAGAATAGACACCTCAACCAAGCTGAACTAATCAGGTTTCTCCCTCAGGTATCTGGACTAGTGAGAAAATGAGTCTGATCCAGGAAAACAGAACAGGACCAGAGCAAACTGATGTGATAAAGATGTAGAAACTATCAAGGTAAAAAGGAAGGCAGTTGTCTGCCCAGAGGAAAATGGAGCAGATATGAGGAGGATAATAGAAGTGGATGATTCTACACCACCAGAGAGTCAAAAACAACAAAGGAGCTACCTCTATTGAAGGAGTCTCAACTCCTAGCTCCATTGCCCATTAAGCCACCTAGGGAAATCCACTCTTCCTTCTTTCTTTGAACCAGCTCAGATAAGTTTCACTTCCTTGAACTGTCTTAATTTTTCCACTGAATCCTACCTGCCCCAACCCTCACTCCATTTGGCCAGGATCCTGTCATCCAATCCACTTCCTCTTCCATGATAGTGGACCTTATATCCTCAGTCCTGCTGGAATCATCATCCCAAATCCTGCCTCATTGCCCACCTTCTCTCACTGATCCTTTAGATGGGACGCCTTCTAGGACCAAACCTTAACTCACCAGCTCCTTTGGCCACTGGATATCAAGTTGCTGGTTTCACCTTTAGCAGGTGACACCCCAAGCCCCAAACTTCATCCCAGCCCACCCCACCCCCTCCTTTCAACCAGTCCATATCTCTAAGCCAGCCTGAACCTGGGCTCACTTGAACAGTGACATGTTTTTTACTATTTCTCTCATTAATGTATGGATTGGTGGGATGTTTGTTGCTTCCAGCTTACAGATTGCCTTAGGGATCCTAGAAGGCCAGGTTCAGGAACTGTACTATTTTGGTTTTTATTATAAAAGTAATACATGTTTGTAATAGAATTACGGGGGGGGGGGGTGGAATAGAAAAGGAAAAGAAGTAAAATCATTCATCATTCTATCATCCAAAGATAAGTCTATTAATATGTGGGCTTATTTCCTTGCAGGTTTTGTTTAACGTAATTGAGAATATACAGCACATACACTTGTGAATCCTCATTTCTCATTTATATGGCAAGGATTTCCCCTATATTTTAAAGACTCTTTTAAAACATCATTACAATAGCTGCATGCTATTCCATTTTATGTGAAAAATGTAGAAATATATTAAAAATGTAAAATCATCTAGCAAAACACACCCTTATTATTGTACATATCAGTCATTGTTATTGTTTGCTAATATAAATAAGCCCAAGTGAATATTGTATGTTTTAGATTTTTGATGCAAATTGACAAATACTTCATAAATAGTTTTATGATTTACTCTTCCTCCTCTGGTACAAAAGTTCTCTTCTGGGCATCTTTCCTAGCAGTGCTTCCACCATTGTTTTAACTTTTACAAATGTCATTATAAAAAACGGTAGCTCCATATTTGTTTGTGTTTTTGTAGACTAGTAAGGTTGAACTTTCATCATTTTTAATTTGACTTGATACCGGCAAATGATTGAGTAATAAAATTTTGTTTTGCTGGATGATGATCACTTCTATATTTTTTATGAGGCAGAGTCTTCTGCTATTCCGTGTCTTGGAATTAAAAAAAAAAAAACTCTTATCCTATGAACAAGGCAAAGATCAGCCCTGTGCAGGTAGAGTTGGTATCACAGAGGTTGTTTCTTTGTGTGTTTGATTTGTTTTTTAACTTTTTATTGTAGCAACATACATATACAACTCAAAATTTCCCACTTTAACAACTTTCATGTGTACAATTCAGTGGCAATAATTGCATTTGCAGTATTGTATTACCATCACCAACATCCATTACTCAAACTTTTTCATCCCCTTAAACAGAAACTCTTCACTTTTTAACAATAATTCCCCATTCCCCTCACCCCCTGGCCCCTGGTAATCTGAATTTACCATCTATCTCCATGAATTTGCTTACTCTAGGTACTTCATATAAGCGATATCATATACTATTTGTCTTTTCGTGTCTGGCTTATTTCTCTCAACATAGAGTTTTTGCCAAATGTCCCTAAATTGAAAGCCACACCTGAAAAGTTCCATTTCTAAATGTGGAGGGGGGTTGGTAAATGAAAAATAAACAAAATTATAACTGAAGAAAATAGCAGTTAGAATATCTTTTTAAAAATGATTCCTTGTTTCATTTTAATGCCTGGTTGCAGTTAGGCCCTGTTATAATATGGCATATTTGAAAAGAGTTTAAAGATAAAAAGCTTTGATAACATGTAGTTTAAGGGATGGAAACTTCCATTTCTTATAGCTCTCAGTAGAATTCTAATGAAAAAAAGGGGGTCTAGCCTGCAAGGATTGTGTTCTTTTGGTTTTGAAAATGTTCAGACACAGAAATGCAATAACACCCTCTACTCACATACTTCACAGTTATCCAGAAACTTTCACTAGGTGAGATCCTCCCAATGTCTGACCATCTCCTTTCCTGCTGTAATTTAATCTCTTTTTTCTCCCTCAAAGGTCTAGATTAGAATCATTTTCTCTGAGTTCCCAGGAGAGGAAGTGGAAACAATGGCGAGTCTAGTGACTTACTTAAATTTGTGGTAAGAGTTAGACTTCTGTTTTACACTCTCTAAAATCCATTGTTTAACTGACCCTCTAATTCTCTCATTCCTCATCTCTGAGTTTTTCACAGGATGTTCACACTTCATTTTGTAATTATAATAGCAGAAGTTGTTTTAAATGTCTGTGACTTTACTTCCCAAAGGAGCAGTGCTATGCTAGAGCTGGCTTTTACCACTTCACAAGAGCCCATTGCTAAATTTTCAGGAATTTGGTGAGCTAGCTGTTAAATACAGTCATTTTAAACTACATAAACTTACAATTAAATAAATTACATTAAAACAAAAGTAATAAATATTCCAAGCTCTCCACTTCCCAACTATATTTTATTATTATCTGTGCTTTTGAGGTTTTTTGCATCTATTGTATCTGCATGATGAAAATATCATATAATTGTGTACTATTACACATCTTATCCCAATTTTTTGTTCAGTGATGTCACATTTGTAACTTGCAATTGGCCATAGGGAGTATTCACTCCATTGAAATTGGAAAAAGCTACAAATCAAGGCTTTTCCCCACACCAAACAGAGGGCTAGTTAAACATTTTCCAGCACTCCACAGTGCTTTAAGCATCACTTGTGCATAAGAAGGTACATTAATTGGTGGAGGGGGAAAGGGTGCTATGGCAAGATCTTGGGTTTCAGAATCAGAGAAACTTGAGTTCATATTCTGGCTGTCTCATTTACCAATTTTGAGGCTCTGGACATATTATATAACCTCTGTGAACCTTGATTTTCTCATCTAAAAAGTGGGGAAAATATCTGGCTCTGAGGATTGTTTTGTTGTAATTTGAGATATTAATAATCAAATATATTTCTGGTATTTTTCAAGGTATCATGTCAAAAAGACTAAATAAATGATAACTATTATGATTTTTACTACTATAGTTATTAGGACTTAATCTATAAATGTAAAGCATGACCCTGTGATTTTTACATGTCAGATGGGATCAGGGAAAAATTCTTCCCTTTCTACAGGAGAATAACAATCCAGATACTGAATAAATGAAGCGGAAGGAAGCCGGGAGGGAGGAGGAAATGAAGTTGGAAAGGCAGGCCAGGACAAACTGTGGAAGGTCTTGTGTGGCCCACTAAAAAACTGGAACCAGACTCTCAGGCTAATCAGCAACCACTGAAAATTTTCAAGCAGGAGACTGCCATAATAAAATTTGTATTTTTTTTTTTTTTTTTTTAAGATTTTATTTATTTATTCATTTATCCCCCCCTGCTGCTTGTGCTTTCTGGGTCAGCCAACCACGCTGTGCGGGCAGGCTTGGGGAACCCGGGGCCTCCCATATGGTAAACGGGAGCCCTACTGATTGAGCCACAGCCGCTTCCCAAAATTTGTATTTTAGATGGATTATCTGGCATCAGTGTCGACATGAAATGGAAAGCCAGGTGAGATGTGGGAAGAATCATTGAGAAACTACTATGTGCTCCAAGGGAAAGATGGGAGATGGTGGTAGTTTAAACCAAGGTAGCAGTGGAAGGAGAGAGCAAGAGATGGTAAGATGGGACTCAGGAGAGCTCTGCCTACAGAAGGCCTTGTCATCCTCCCTGCAGAGACCAAGAGCAGCTGGGCTAAATGTTTGGAGTATTTCAGTCTAGCATGAGGTTTGAGAATCAAATTCTTACCTCCCCCTCACCACATTCTTGATCAACATGATAATGATTATCACTGAGCATGCCAAATAACAGTATTAAACTTGTTTTTAAATTGAGCAAGAAATTAAATACGGATAAAAGTAATGAATTGGACTATATTCACTGAACCTGTCTAGAACAGGTTCTTTTGTAAATGTCCAGGTAGTAAAATACTTCAGGAGTTGCAGGCCATACAGTCCCTGTTACAGCTACTCAATCTGCAGTTGTAGTGTGAAAGCAGACCTTGACAATACCTATATGAATGGGAAAGGCTGCGTTCCAATAAAACCTGACTTATGGACACTGAAATTTGAATTCTACATAATTTCACTTGTCACAAAATATTCTTCTTCTCTTGATATTTTTTCCCAACCATTTAAGAATGCAAAAAACTATTCTTAGCTCACATACCACAGGAAAACAGGCAGTGGGCCTGATTTGGTCCATGGATCAGCCAAAGGGGTGCTGGTACAAAGTACCAGAAATCTGTTGACTTTTATAAAGGGTATTTATTTGGGGGTAGAAGCTTACAGTTACAAGGCCCTAAAGAGTCCAACTGAAGGTTTGTTTCTCACCCAAAGTCATTTGCCACATGTTGAAGCAAGGTGGCAGGTGATGTCTATGAGTGTTCACCCTTCCTCTTTCCTCTTAAGGCTTCGTGATCCCAGCTCCTTCTGATCTCAACTGTAGGCTGGCATAGGGCTTGTTACTATCTGGGCTCAGCTGCTCTGGTCTCTTCACAAGGCCAGCTGTAAACTATCAGGTGAATGGCTCATCTTTCTTCCCAGGGTCACAGGATCAAAGCTGAAAAAGTTCTCTCCTTCAGTATCTATGGAACTTTTGTATCTTCTTCTGTGTTCTCCTGTGTGACTTCTTGATTGAGTGTCCGTTATATAGCCCACCAAGGGGGCAGGGACTCAACCCTGAGTCACAAGCTACTAACTTGGTCAAATCAAAGCCCTAACCTTGATTTAATCAACTAAATGTAAAACCTTTGAATTTAATACAATCAAAGGGTATCACACCCAGAGGAACAGACCAATTTACAAACATAATCTATATCTCTTTTTGGAATTCATAAAGAATGCCAAATTGCCACAGTCATCATTTGCTTAACCTTGGACTATAACATGATGTTCTTCTGGGTTATCACTGAAGAGTTCCAATTTTGTGCAAAAGGCTACTATGGAGAACCATTAAAAGGAGACTATACTTGAAAAATGGGTCGAACACTTAGGCAGACTAAAGGAGTGAAGATGTCTAGAGAAACATCTTAGGAGGGGCAAGTGGACTACCTCAATTTTGAGGTGAAAGGTTAGATCTGGAGAAGCAAAATGGGCCTATCCATTTGCTTTGTCCAGAATCGCCTTTGGAGCATCCTGGGATTGACAACTATTTTAGTTTTATTTCCAACACTAAGGAATTTGATTTTGAAGTGGCTAGGATTTTTAATACACCCTTAAATGCTAATTGAAATCCAAAATGGCAGATAAGATGTTTACAGACTGCCTAGCAGGCCTACATGGGCTCAGTCTTCAGACCCACAGGTTACAGGCCAGGATGCTGGGAAGCCTCACAGGTAGATAGCAAAGTCCTACTGTGTCTTTGAGAAAACAGTTCAGGAAAGAGGCCAGATGTGACATGGGCAAATTTTACTCTGATTTTCCAAACAATAAAGTGTGTACCCTAGGAGTAACATATTAGAAGACCTGATATTTGTCCAGAAGGACAAATTAAGTAGAAGGATTATGTGCAACAGCTTCCCTGGTCAGTCACATGAAGTTTTATCCTCTGGGAGAAGATAGAGAGGGAGGGAGGGAAAGGGCTAGGGGAAAAGAGGGAGGGGGAGAAGACAATGTTTTCTGTAAACACGAGGGATTGTGCTGGTTGCAAGATTTTTTTTTTTTACACTCTAAATTCAATCGGCATTCAAGAGCACAGGCTGAAAGGATAGTGTCTCTGGCATTTGCAAATACTAACCTTTTATTAGTCAAGGCAAGTCAAATGGAGGACTTGATCCAGGCAAAGTTCCATCCCCTGAGAAACATTTTCCAGGACTGTTTTCATTTTTCTCTGGTGTCCTTCTAACATGCACTAGACTCCCTATGATTATATTTCCCACAGCTTGGTCTGGTGATGGCTGTCAGGTGGCCTGGCCTAGTGATGATGGCTGGCAGGTAGGCCGCCAATGGTCCGTGTAGATCCTGACTTGTAGTCTTCTGTGTCTCTGAGGTGAGCAATGGAATTGGAGTGAAGAGACCTGGATTGAAGACCCTGATCTACCACTTTTGAACCGTGGGCCTTAAGCATTTTGAATGTAGCTCCTCTTCAAAGCAAGAATTGATGGATACAAGTTGTGAAGATCAAGTGAGACCATGAGCTTTGAGAAAGGTTTGTTGACTGAAATTTTGAGGGTTTGTATATTTTTATTATTATTCTCAAAATAGCCGATTCTGTGAAGCCCATTATGTCTAGCCCTTTGTCCTTTAGTGCTCTGAGATTTTGTGTGCTGTATCTACACCCATACTCACACCGCCATTCCAACAGCATCCCTTGAGGTTGTTATGGGTAGACTTGAAAAGTAGGGACAGGGGAAGAAAAGAGGTATAGTGAAAGACCAGGAAGTCAGACAACTAGAGGTCTGCTCTGCACTCCATCATCTTTGTGGCTTTGGGTAATTCATACCCATCTTGAGGCTTCACATCTATAAAATGAGAGGGGCTAGAATAAATAACTACAAAAGTACTCATTCTAAACTTCATTTCTAGGTTTGCCTTTGTTCTACATTTTCCTTTGCCACCTTTTCTCCACTTTCATTGTGCAACTGATGTTCCCATAATCAACTTTATATCAGAATTTGTAAGCATGTGGTCTGAGAGCACCCAATCCAATTCAGCTAGGAAGCTTGTTATAAATACAGGTTTACTAGATCTGAATTTTGGGGGATGGGGGAAGGGATAAGACTTTGGTGCATTTATTTTAACAAACTCTCCAGGTGATGTATGCTCACCAGAATTTGCAAACATGTATCTTGACTATAATCTACAAGGAGAGATATGATGTTTGGTTTGATAACAACTGCATTCCTAGCACTTAGTACAGTGCCTGGCACTCATTTGATGCCCAATGGTCTTTTGGAATGACTCAGTTCATAAATAAATGAATGCCCTGAATTCTGCCCTTTTTAGTCCTCCTTTCTTTGAAATGGCCAGCCATCCCTCAGAACCATGCTGGTTGCTGGGAACCTGATCAATGAAGCCTGTTGTCATGATGGTAGCTGCTAAGAAGACCAAATGGTGAGTGTTTTGTCCACATGAAAGGAGATCTGTGAACATTTTCCTCTTGCCAAGGCAAGGCAGGAAAGGACTTTGGTACCCCTCCATCACATCACCTGCTTTAATTCCAAGCAAAAAGCATCCATCTGTATAAGTCCAGACTTGGTGGAAATAGTGTTCTGTGAGTGTCTGAAAAGACAGGACCCCAAGTAGCATTGCCTGCCCAAGGCTTGCTTGGCAGTTCCTCCACACCTCATCACCAGCTTTTTGTCTGTGGTAAGGGTGAATACATTCTATATCTGAATCAAAACCTTGACTGCTAGCACTGGGTTTTTGTTTGTTTGTTTGTTTGTTTTTTAATAAATAAATAAAGATACTTAGATTACATAAATGTTACATAAGAAATGTAGGGGATTCCCATATGCCCCACTCCCTACCTCTCCCACACTTTCCCACAAAAACAACATCCCTCATTAGTGTAGTACATTTGTTACAATTGATGAACACATATTGGAGCATTGCCACTAAGTATAGATTATAGTTTACATTATAGTTTAAACTCTCTCCTGCACAATTTTATAAGTTATGACAAGATATATAATGGCTTGTATCTGTCATTGCAATGTCATTCAGGACAACCAATGTCCTGAAAATGTCCCCATATTATACCCATTTTTCCCCTCTCCCTCCCCTCAGAACCTCCAGTAGCTACTGCCTCCACATAAAATTATAAAAGCTCTTCCATTGCTAGAATAACAAAAAAGTCTATAGTAGAATAACAATAAGTCTTCTTTAGTCCATTATTCATTCTCCAATCCTGAGGATTCTGGGATGATGATGCCCACTCCACCTCTAATTGAGAGGGGACTTAGATCCCATAAGGCAGATGGGTGGGACTATCTTGCTTGCAATTGTAGACTCTCTCTGTTCCTTGGGATGGTTGTTATCCATCATCATATCCTTGTTAGTTGTCTTGGGTGGGTCCAATGAACTGGAGAGTAGGTGTTGCAACTCTGTTGAGATTCAGGGCCTGACTGGCACATGGAAAGCCATAAGACTTAAGTCTCTTGGACATAAATCTACCAAATCTAGTACTAACTATAGGATCAACTATAAGGGGCAGAAGAGCTATGTGTAGGGAAACCACAACTGAGTCCAACCCTGTCACACTGGGGAGCATAAATTCCAAAAAAGGGCCCACTGACAGGGCACCAAACTCCTGAGCTGTCAGCCCTGCCTATCATGTCTGGATGTCTCCCTCAGGAGTACTGCTATTTGAGGCAATATTTACTGTGGCAGTCAATGAGATCTTGCTGAGATGTGCATAAAGGTAACCTCTAGAATGACCTCTCAACTCACTTTGAAATCTCTTAGCCATATAAACTCATTTGTCTTTACCCTTTCCCCCTTTTGGTCAAGGTCTTTTTCCAGTTACATTGCTAGTTGGTTCTTGGTAGTAATCCCTTGTTGCCAGGAAGGCTCATCCCTGGGAGTCATGTGCCATGCCGGGGGGAGGGTAATGCATTTAGATGCTGAGTTTGGCTTAGAGAGATTCAACTAGTTTTAGAATCTGAAAGGTTGTCTTTGGGGTTTCATCATTTAATGTTTGGGGAGCTTTCAGTTTCACTGATCTAATCTCTATCACTCAAATCCAGTATCCTCATGCTACTACCAATTTGCTGAAAAGTAATTCATTCATTCATTCATAATTTATCCAATATGTATTGAATATCTACCAGGTACCAGCACTGCCCTAAGTGTCTGTGGTATAAAGATTAATAAGTCAAAAATTCTATATTTAAGGAGCTCATACCACTGTGGAAGAAAGAGATTCATCATAAGAGATTTGTTCATGCCAACATAGATGGGTAAGGAAAAGATACTAGAGGACAGCTAAGATTCAGTGCAAAGTGATGACCTTGGCCTCACGGGGTGAAGTGGGGGAGTTATCAAAAGTCATACAAATGAGGAATGCTGGCTTCATTCATTCACTCTTTCAGCAGACATTTATCAAGCACCCACCAAGTGCCAAGCCCAGTTCTGGGTTTTCAGGGAATAGAGTCTTGAAGATTCTAGGGCCTAAGTGAGTTCCCTAAGTTATCGAGAGGGAAGGGCTTCAAAGGAAAGGGTAGCAGCCTGTAAAGAATGGGGGAAAGTGCCCAGAGGGTTCTGCATAATATTGCTCTTCTCTTTTTTCTACCCTCTTGTTTCTTTTTTTGAAACTTATCAATCCTCTTCCTGTGGTGCTCCTCCACCCCCTAGGAAACAAGACAGGCTTTTTATCTGTTAGCTTGCTAATGCAGGACCTCTCCTAGGGAGCCACGCATGTAATCCTTTAAAGAATTCCAGAAGAGAAATTAAGGTCATTTAAGGCAGCCCTGTAGGAGGCTTAAATTTGCATCAGGAGACCTTGATCTTGATTAGGGGTAAGGTTTTCTCAGGGGTTACTTCCTAAAGAAGAGCCAACTGGAAGTCCCGACTCCTGTATCCCCAGACCTGAACAGCCTAGAACAGTGGGCATCCAAGAAATGTTCCTTAAACCCTGGTGATAGGGGGCAAGTCTTGCCGACTTTTTCAGATGCTCAGAAGAAACAAGAATGCTCACACTCAGACATGGTCCTTGCTGCTAGAAGCTTCCAGAACAGAGGGATCTGGGGGGAGGCAGTGTTAACAGCAGAACAGATTGGCCAAGCTAACTTTCTTTTTTCCAGCTTCATTTGACATCAAGGAGTGACTATGCTGCATTTGAAAGTGTTTTTCTCCCCTCCTGTCTAGAGCGAAGTTTTGCCCTCTTTTATTCAACCCCTTCTGACAATTTTTTGTAGCTGGCATTGATCATTTTGAATGTGGCATTTTGATTTGGATGATGTCAAGATACTTCTTGAAACTGATTTACTTTATGCCAGTTATGAAATTGGATTTGTGATGGGTTGGAACAGATGGAAAACCCATGAAAACAAAGCCAGAGCAGCCGCCACGCGGGCCTATGCGCTATGAAGTTGACAATTTTCAAATGGGGTGGCTGGTGCCCTAGGGTTGTAACTCAGGGTACAACAAAAGGAAAAGTATCAAGGAGTTTGAGGGGCTCTCCCCTCACAGTAGAATCTGGTCATGAAGCCTTCTTTCTGGTCTATTCTTGGCCTTGCACTCTTTCCACTCCTCTTCAAGTGCACGTGGCTGACTCATTGGTCCTGTCAGCTCACACGTCAACATTAACTCCTTCCCTGACCCTCATCCTGTGCACACCATCTCGCCTACACACACCTAAGTATGCATCCTACTATACCTCCACCCACAACACCCTCCCATCCACACAACCTAAACCACCCACACAAACGGGCACACAGAAATTCACGCAGCCACACTTACGCCCACTTCACATATGCCCAATTAGAATGAACCATATGATATCACCAATATTTGCCTTTTTGACCCACAAAACAATAATTTCATATGATGTCTTCTCAGTCTATGTATTCTCCCACTTTTCCTCACAAATACACACTCATCCCCAAAGGCACATTCTCTTTTGCTTAATGCAAAGCCTCGAATGCCCCTTTTACTAAGCATAATACAGCTGAATTACATGATATTCCCATTTAACTGACACTCGAGTTGCTTTCTGGTAGTAAGTTGGACATTAACTTGTCTCTGCCTATACTTTGGAAGACAACGTCTCATTTCTCCAAGGCCCCAGATGCCTAAAGAGGTTAATGAAAAGACATCTGGAATGAAGTCCCCTCAGCATTTCAATAATTCCATCTCACTGTAGAGTAGAATAAGCCTCTGAGTCAATTTGCCAAGGTTTCTGCATGACAGCAAAGCATTTACCATCAGTGCAGAAAGCTCAGCATGGAAAAGGATAGAGGGGATGCAATTCAATTCCAAAAATATGGAGGGCCCACCATGTGCCACCACACTGTTCTGAGCACAAGTAATAGGGCAGTGAGCAAACACTAAACAAATATATAAACATCAAGATACAATTAGCATGAAGAAGAAAAACACTGCAAGAAAAAGAGAAGAGATTCTATTCATAAGGAAGTGAAGGATCACATCTTATAGGGATGTGAAGGCCATGGTAAAATCTTTGGATTTTTTTCTGTGAAATGGAGACCCATTGTAGGGCTTTGAGCAGGGCAGTGACATGAGCTGATTTATGTTTTAAAAGAATCACTAGGGGTACTGGCAGAAAAATAAAACAAAACAATATTTATATCAAAAATACATAACATACACAAGGACAAGTACAGGTTTTACAGTCTTTTCATATTTTACCCCCAAAGCTAAGATATACTGGTAGTGTTGTAATACAGTGTCTGATGGATAATGAGCACTCAACTCATATTTGTTGAATGAGTGAATGAGAACAAAATGGGATTTAGAGTGAGCAGATATTAACATAAATTCAGCTTCAACAACTCACTAGCTGTGTGAGCTTTGGTGAGTTGCTTAGCCTCTCTGAGCCTGAGTTTCTTCTTTTGAACAAGGAGCTAACACCTAACTTCAAGTTTTAATGTAGGAATGAAATAAGGTATGCTGGAGAAAGTGACTTGCACATGAGGGGCACTAAATCAATATGCTAGATTTGGCCTCACATATGCCTGGATGGGCTTGCTCTCCTTAATTGTGCAAGGATGATATGTGTTTCAGAATGAGAGGCTGATGAGACCTGGGTGAGTGACAGAGAGCCGGACCAGCGATTCCATCCTGGGGACACAGTAGGACTTAGAGCTGTCCTACGGCTTCTCCAGCTCCCAGGACTGTGCGGGACAGACTGAGCTGCTGGGAGTCCCGGGATTAAGGAGGGCTAGTGGATCTGAGTCCCGTGCCAAGCATCTGGGTGATTATTGGATTCCATTCAATCAACACTATTGTGTGACAGTTGCTAAGGAGAAAAAATAAATTGTCAATAGTGTAATAACAGCTAATGTCACTGAAGCTTCTCTGCCCACACTATGCAAAGCACTTTACATGGATCATCTCACTGAATCTTCTAGCTATGAGATGGTATGACTACAATAAGCACACTTTACTAATGACGAAATTGATTGGAAACATTAGGTAATTTGCCCAAGATCACACATCTAGGAAGAGAAGGAGCAGGGGTTTGAGTCCAGTTTTGTCCAGCTCTGAAGCCCTGGCTCTTGACCACTGAGCCAGCCTCAAGCCCTCAGGAAGCCACACGGTCCTTCAGTATGAATATAGCATCTCAGAACCTGTATTTGTGACCCCTTGGGTAGCCAGTAATGCTATTCGGCAAATATTTCTGGCTCCTGGCCTTCTGGGAATACAGTACTTTCTTGTCCCATTTAAAATTAGGCATAGCCATGTGACTGCTGTATTAGTCAGCCAAGAGGGTGCTGATGCAAAGTACCAGAAATCTTTCGGCTCTTATAAAGGGTATTTTTGGGGGGTAGAAGCTTATAGTTATAAGGCCCTAAAGAGTGCAGCTCAAAGTTACTTCCTCACCAAACTCTGTTGCCACATGTTGAAGCAAGATGGCGGGCAATCTCTCCTGGTCTCTCCTTCCTTCTTCCTCTTAAGGCTCCGTGGGCCCAGCTTCTTCCAATCTCAGCTGCAGGCTGGCATAGGCCTCGTCTCTCAGGGCTTCTTAGCTGCTCTGTTCTCTTTACAAGGTCAGCTATAAACGATCGGGCAAATGGCTCATCTCTCCCCCAGGGTTCCAGGATCAAAACTGACAAAGTTCTCTCTTCTTCTTCTATATCTTCTCCTGTGTGTCTTCTTGACTGAATGTCCATCTACATAGCCCAGAGGCTGGGGACTCAACCCTGAACCATGCCCCACTAATGTGGTCGAATCAAAGGCCCTGAATTGATTTAATTAAGTAAATTTAAAACCTTTGAATTTAAATCAGTCAAAGGGTATCAAAACCAGAGGAACTATGATCAAAACATAGTCTATATTTCTTTTTGGAATTCATAAATAATATCAAACTACCACACTTGCTATGGCCAATGGAATGTGAGCAAAGTGAGGAAGTCATTTCTGGGTAGAAGTTTTAAGGACCAGTGTCTGACTGACCACAGCTACTCCCTACCCACCAGCAAGTGAGCGTGCAAGGAGGTGCTTCCTTCCTCCCGGGCCCTCTGGTGGCTGTCCTGAGTAGACTTCCCTGGCGACCTGCCACGGGGAAGAAGTGGACTTTGGCTGTGTTAAGTGGCTGCAATTTGGGGATTATTTGTTTCTATGCTGATCCTAGCCCTGTGTGTCCTCCATATTCTTCTTTCACCCATCCTCCCTCTCAGACCGTGTTTTCCATGTTCAACATCAGCTAGCTTCAGGTCATGGCTAAAGGGAAGCACTGGTATGGGGCTGGAAGGTAGAAAAAAGGGGAAACCTGGATATTCTACCTCCTCTTCACTGTCTTGGATGAGCCTCTGCTGCCAGTTGAGTCTCTTTGGTGGCTCCAGCTCCCACTTGACAAGCTCAGCCACGGTTCTGGCTTCTCTAGGGGACCCTGGGCCCTGGGCTCTGGTAATACAGCCTGTCCCTTTGTCCATCTAAACCAAAAGCCATAGTGGCTTCCCACTTTTTCCAGGTGTTTAATTTCTCAGTTCCTTCTCTCTCATTTGGTTTAACAGCCTCATTCATTATTTGTGTAACCCATTTTATGCAAGGAATTTCCTCTGTTGCAAATTCTCAGATTGCGCTCTCTTTCTTGATTAGGCCTGAGAAACAAAGCCCATTTTCCGGTGCGATTTCTGAGTCACAGTATGATTGTGGTACCACATAAGGCATGTCGATGATGCTTAATTCATTCTTGCTGCCTTAGCATACTCAACACCACTCTGCCTCCTTCCCCTGCCTCCAGGTTCAGCTCTTCAACATGATTTTCTGGGACTCAATAAATCTTCTCTGGAAATAATTAAGATAATGACATTAAAACAAATTGAAATTAACTACAATTCAAATTTCACCAGCAAGTACACTTAAACAAACGAGGACTCCAATCTATGCACGTAATAAAGCAAGATCTTTCAAATCCAGCTTATTTTCTGGTCTCTTCATTCTTGGTCTGTATATTTATTAAGAATGTCTGCATGGGCTTGCTTGGAGTTCTTATCATTGGGGTGTCTTGGTTTTCCACATGGTGCCAACAGATGAAGTCCTTGGTGCTTGCTGAACAGGCCCTCACTGCCTCCTCCTGGAGTTATGGTTTTGAGCAAAGCTGAGCCTTGCATGGGTCTCAGAGGAAGCCAAGTACAAGTCAAACCAGAATGAACACTGCAGTCACGTTCAAACAAGTTGCCACCTGGAGGGCCAAGAGAAGAAAGATCTTTGTTTGGTCTAAATGGGCTTTAAAATTTTTTTTACGTTGGAATGTGTTTAGAAGATATAAAAGCTAGACATTTTATATCTTAAAATCCCAATTTCTCTTGTCAATTGAAAGGTTGGAAGATCTGGACACCTGGGCCCCTTTTGCTCTAAGGTAGAAGCAGTTTCCTCCTTTAAGATAAGACATGGGCTCCCTAGCTCATCACTGGGGAACTAGGTCCATTCAACCATTTACATCACTTCTTTGGACCCTGTAGTCATTTGTGTCTCCTCTGAGAGACTGTTTCACGTGGGAGAAAAGAGTCAGCATCATGTTAAGCTACCCAGATTTTAAGACTTATTTGTTCCACAGCATAGCTGCACAATCTGGACTAATACATGTGGTGTTTCTGTTGTCACTGGTATAACCAATATGGAAATAAGGACTTACTCTTGATCTATCTATGTACCAAGTTACACACAAAGTCTTGGGATTATACATCTTTCTGATCCATTAACTTTACCCTTTGGTAAGAAATTTGAAGAACTGTTTCTATATTAAGAGAAATAGATATATTTTACAAGAGAATACAACATCCCCATGGTTTTTTAAAATGACAGAAAAAGATGTCTGATTTGTAGAAGGCTGCTTCCACAAAGCTTCAGAACATCTTTCCACCACTTTGCTCTCTGCCAGCTGGAGCACTTAAGTGGGTATGTTTCAGCTACAATCATCACATGGCCAGTAGACCTGGCTGCCAGTGCCACCATTAGCAGCTATACCGTTCTGACCTTTCCAGAACGTCAAGGCTGCTGCTATTTCTCCCAACCTTGGATCCTCCACAAGCACAGATGCCTTTTGTTTTGGCTCAAAGAAGAGATGAATGCCAAGCACACAATGGGGTGGTAGTAGAAGGAGGCGGAAAGGAAGAAAAGGGAGGCAAGCAGAGATTCAGTATGAAGAGTAAAGGATTTCAAGCAGAATTCAGATGGGGACACTTGTTGCCTTCTACTTAGAGCTCTTCTCCTGGATTTTCTCTCTCTCCATGCTCTTTCTTCCCATGTGACAGGTGGTGATGTGCCAGGGGACAGTCCTAGTGTGGCCTGCTGCCATTCCCTGGGATGCACAAGCGCATCTTGTGCTCAGGACCAGATGTGTCTGCTGGCGAGATAAAAGCCAGTCCCCTAGTAATAAGGGGATCGCAGGAGCTTTCCTTCCCATCTTGTCATACATATGCTCGTAAATATCCCCTGGAGACAGTCTGATTAACGGGGTATGTTTTAGGGCACCCGGCTCACACCACGGTGGTGTATCTGTCCCAGGCAGGATAGGAAATGAGGTCCCTCCACTACGCCATACACACGAGAGAGAGGGAAGCTGTGTGCAGAACTTCGGCCTTTTTTGGCCGCGGATTGAGACCCACTGGCCGTGAGGAACTGACGCCCACTAGTGAAGCCGACCTCCCTCTCTTCTTCCCTGTGTGATCAAACGTGCTTGACGGCCCCGACACCTGAAAACTGTGGAGTGGGATGGTTCCCCTAGGACCGAGCTGCTGGGGAGACACTACCCCTGGAGGTGGTAATAGGTGTCTCTATGACCGACAGGTAGGACAGGCCAGGGCTGAAGAAGAGGCTCCCAATCTACCACCCCAACCCCTCAACCCCACCCCTGCCCTTGGAAGGCCAAGTGGCAGTCAGGGGAGAGTTCAGAGGAAAAGCAAGCAAGGAGCAGACCCCATCAACCTGCCTTAATCTACAGGTTAGACCAAAGCCGCAGCTAGCAAGAAAGGATGAATTTGGCTGTGATGTTTATAGGATGGGAGCCTGATGGGAGTGGTCACCACTTAGGTGGATAGCTGGGCAGGATTTAGGGATCCTCATCCCAAAGGGCCCCAGCACAGGGTAGTGTAATGAGCACAGACCTAATCAGACAGGTCTCAACTTCAGTCTCAAACTCAGCTACTCACTACCTAGCTGACTTTATTATTTATTATTTAAGATCTCCAAGATTCTCTTTATTTATAAAAGAGGGATTAAAAGTACTAATTCATTTTAAGATTGTGATGAGGAATAAAAGTGAATACTCGTGCAATTGTAAATTATAATTGCCCCCCTATATGGGTTCTCATGTTTGTCTCAGCACTGTTCTGTGTGCTTCCTATACATTTACTCAATTATTCCCCATAACAACCCCAAGAGTTAGGTACTTGGGGTCGCTCCTGGTCTATAGGGAGCCTGTGTACAAAGCAGCAATGGCCAGGCTTTCCTCAAGACGTTTTACTTCTATCATTTGGAATATTGTCAAAATACACTATTTTTGTTAGAACAAGACACTTTATTGGCATCTTCTTGAAAACTGGCGGTAAATATATAAATCTCTCATGTCTACAATGTAAATGACCCTCCCTTAGATCTGGTGCCTTTGTGCATTGTACAAGCTGCACAATTGTGTACACAGACCCGTAGATACTGTTGTTATCACCATTCCACAGATGAAGAAGCTGAGGCACATAGAGGTGAAGTAATTTGCTAAGATTTTATCAAGAGGTATCACTTCGCTTTGAGCCAAGGCAACCAGCACAGTGTCAGGTACAAAGCAGTTTCTCATTAAACATTAGTTGCCATTTTTGTTGTTTTTAGGACTGACTCCAGTAGGCAAAGTGGAGTTTGTTACAGGTATTTGCCTTTAAAGAGAGATTATTCTAATGGCAACATAATGGATAAATTAGAAGTGAAAGATAATTGAATTGTTCCAGCATTATTAATTGGTTCGTGCAGCATAGTTTAGTTTTTGATGTTGTAACACTACCTTTTTTATGGGTGCTTAAAGCTTTGCTAATGATTAAAATGCCTTGCCTCTGTCACATACTATACTCTTTTCAAAGGGTATTTACATTTACTCCTGGCAATAGCCCGCGATTGGAAAGGGCAGATGGTCCCATCCTCATTTCACATATGTGGAAAGGGAGATGAGTTGGCCAGCGAGCTAAGGCATATATGTGTTTCCGGACTGGTGGATGCAGGTGAAATACTCTGCTCTGAGACTGCAATGAATCCCTGAAGGAACTGACCCTGGGGCTCTGGTCACCTGCTGAGCTCTTCCCTCCCAGGCTTCTTGCCAAATCCCTGGGCATAAAAGCTAATGACAATTTGGCAATGGATGATAGAGATAGAGGAACAATTTGTGCATGCAATTAACACCACTAAAATGTATATTCAAAAGAGAAATTTTAGAGTGTATATAAGTTACCACACGCAAACACACAAACCCATCGAACAGTGCAACACAATAATGTCAACAGTAGGCTAAAGTTAATAGCATAATTAAAATAATATTGCTTTATGAATTGTAACAAAGGTACCACACTCATGCAAAATGTTAATAACAGGAAAACCTATATGTGTGAGGGGGGATATATGGGAACTCTATTTTCTGCATGATGTTTCTATAAACTTATAACTGCTCTAAAAAATTAATAATAATAATATTATAATAATAGAAAGCTATTAAAGAGGCAGCTCCCAACCTCACAGAGCTCACATTTACCTGGTAATCAGATAATTGCACTGCAGAGAAAGAAGTGCTGAAATAGAGGGAAACTCAAGGTAAACCAGAAAGCAGAATGTGCAGTGACCAAATCCCAACTCTGTCACTCCCTAAGGCTGTGTCCTTAATAATTAAGCTTTTCTGTGCCTCAGTTTCCTCATTTGTAAATTTGAGACACAATAAAACATCAAAAAGTTGTTGTGAGGAGTAAATGAGTTTATATATGTAAATCATTTAGGACAATGCTTGCCACATAGTCCTATACAAGTGATGTGTGTGTGCATGTGTGTGTGTGTCACTTCCTTCCAGAAGACGTGAGCAGATCTTTGGGGTCTGTTACAGAAGGCTTCAGACAGGAGGTGATTGACCTGTATATCTTCCTCAGAGGATTTAAGAAAATTGCCCCTCGAAAGAAGAACCTAGAGCAAACACTCTGAAAACTCTTATAAATTTTTGAAGTATGGGGTAATCTCTAAGAGGCAGGGAACTTGCCAAATTTACTGACAAACCAATTATTTGGAAACGCTAATTTTTAAGAATAGTTTTACAAACATGAAATACACTTCCCTTTGATTTTAAGCAGAGAATACAAAACATAATTTAACCTTTTCTTGATGTCTTTTCAGGATCAGCCTTTTGCCATTGGTAATCCTTTCTCAGGGGATTTAAGAGCTAATCCCAATCTGCTGCCCAAATGTATACAGAGCCTAAGTGATGACCTGAGAAAGACAGCTCTCCTCTGCCAAATAAAACGGCCCCGTGGTGTGTCAGAGTGCTTTGCTTCTTGCTGGTTTGTTACATCCACTTCCATTTCCACAGCTATGCTAGATGATCAGAAACATGACTTCCAGAAAGGTGGAAACTCATTGTGCTTTCTTTATTTCCCACACAGTGCCTGGAACCAGGCTGGGCACAGACTATATTTGGTAAATCTAGGGGTCCTTTGACTGTAAGACATACCATTAGCTATTACCACTAGAAAGAAATGATGTTGCCAAACAAAGTGTGAAACTTTACCTGTAAAACACAATTTCAGGGATGTTAACATGTGAAAAGTGCATCTTACAATGGATGAAATGTGGGCTATGACGCTTGCCAATAGATTATACCGGATCTACTATTTAAACTGCTTTACCCTTCTCTATTTTAGTCTAGCAGTTTGCCACTTGAGCATGCTAGTTCTTTGAGTTTTCATTTCATACACAAATATAGCATAATTATGCCACAGAATAATAAAACTTTAGAGACAATGTATCCTGAATCTTCCTGTGACAGTGGAGAAAACTAGGGCCAAGAGAGGTATCATGTCTTTTTCAAAATTACACAATTATTTGTAATAATAATAAGTATAACAACTAAATGCATTGTGGTATACTGGAAGAAGAAACAAGGACAATAATAGCAAAACTAGTGAATTTCACATAAAAATCTGCAGCATAGGTCATATTATTGTACCAATTTTAATTTCTTAGTTTTGACAAACATACCATGGTTTATGTGGGATGTTTACAATAGGGGCAGCTGAGGGAAGGTTGTCTAGGCACTCTTCTGTACTCTGTAACTCTACTGTGAATCTACATTTATTCCAAAATAAAAAGATTGAAACAAACAACAACAAATGTTAGCTAACATTTATCAATAACTTTCTATTTTCCAGACACTGTGTTGCACGTGCCTTATCTCATTTAGCCCTGGGAGGTAGATTGTCTCTCCCACTCCTAGTTTGTAGATGAGGAAACTGAGGTTTAGAGCAGTTAAGTAACAAAGCCCATCGGACCTCAGAGCCTGTTCTCTTATTTGACGCACTTGGTTGGGACTGGGCCCCACAGCTGCCAGTGGTGAACCCTTTGCTGTACCAAGATGTCCCCAGATGTCTGATGGGAGCAAACCAGATGAAACAAAACAGAGCCGGTCCTAAGCCACTCAGAGCTCCACGAGCAGTAGAAATGTAGGGGCTTGATCGAGACTGCAGAGCCAGTTATACCAGGAAAGAAAGAAACAGGAGGCCCAGAACAGCGACACTTACACGCTGCGCATATGGCCGCCTTTCTGCAATGGCAACGAGAGAGCCTTGTCTTGTTCCCACGCCTAGCTCCTAAAGTCTTCCTCTTGCACCTGTGGCGCTCACCTCGCTGTCGTCACCAGAAGAGTCCCACACATTCACGCTCTCTGCCTGGCACCAGCCACTCCTCGGGATAATGCAGAAAGAAAATGACCCTGGCATCAATGTTCCCTGAGCCAATGTGTGTGTGCTTCATACTCATGCGGTTGGCAGGAATGGGGTGTTTCCATTTCTGGCAACAAGATGGAATTCTATCAACAGCCATGCGCTGCCCCCAGCCCTGCCCAGACTGCTGACATTTTGCCCCATCCAGGACCTGATTGCAGCAGTGAAGGAAATCTGGGCTCGCTCCCTGGACCTAAGCCTGTCGCCATCCTGGTTGGACGCTTCTCTCGCTGGTTGACTTGGGTTCTCTGTCACTTTCTATTTCTATCTCTTGGTGAGTGTCAGCAAAAAAACTTGGTTCATTCAAGCATTGGGCCCTATACAGAACCAAAACAAGGAGGAAGCTTAGAGGGAAATACCGATTAAATCAGTATTCTCAGAAAGTGTGCCAATCTAAAAGAAAAAAAAAAATTATTTTTATCAAAAAGTTTTCCTACTATGTTCAGAAAATACTTCTAAGTTGTCACATATATCAGAACATCATTCTCTTTTATGGCTGAATAATATTCCATTGTATGAAGACATCATGTTGAATGAAATAAGCCAGACACAAAAGAACAAATATTGTTTGATCTCACTGATACGAAATGATTAGACTAAGCAAAGTCATAGGATTAGAAACTAGAATATAGTTTAACAGGGGCTGGGTTGGGGATAAGGGAATGTGAAGTTAATGGTTAAATTGTACAGAGTTTCTAGTTGGGTTGATGGAAGAGTTTAGTAATGGATGGTGGTAATCATAGTACAACATAATGAACATAATTATCAGCACTGAATTATATATTTGAATGTGGTTTAAAAGGGAAAGTTTAGGTTGCATGTATGTTACAACAATTTTTAAAAATGTTAAAAAACAACAATGTAGGACTGTACCATACAAACAGTGAACTCTTTCATGAATTGTAATAAATGTACCACACTAAAGCAAGGTGTTGATAATAGGGTGGTACATGGAACTCTGTATTTTATGCATGATTTTTCTATAAACCTACAACTTCTCTAATTTAAAAAAAAAAAGAAAAAAGAAAAAAAAAAAAAACTGTTCTGAGAGTGTTGGCAATGCAAGAAGTTAAAACCAGCAATTAACATTACTTTGGTACCTGAGAGTTTCGCTTCCGTTGTCATTTCACAAGCGCCCTCTAAATATAAGCAACATCAATGTCATAGAACTAGTTAGCTGGAACTCAACCATTCTGAGTAAATTTTGTTCTCATTCTTTCTAGGAAACCACATCACCTGTCTGAAACAAAGAAATCTGTGGTCTCTTTGGTTATTCATTATCTAGGTGACGGTGGAAGGTCTGTATCCACAAAAGTTTAATAATTCAGCTGAGCATTAAGATGCTAAATGGGGTTCTCCTGAGCTCTGTGGGAATTCAGGGGAAGGCTGGAATCCTCTAGACTGGACTGAAGGTGGGAATTGTGTGAGCAAAGATGTGGAAGTGAAAATAAGTCGCTGCCCCTCTTTTTGTCTCCCTTCTTTTCCAAGGGTCACATCTCTTCCTTTCTCTTTCTTTTTCCTTTACTCTGTTCTATCCCAGCATAAATCATGGTTGAGTTTTTTTTATTCACTATCCCTGAAAATTAGGAAACATAAGCGGGTCAGGGAAGGACAAACCAAAAGGACGTTTAGGTAATATATCCCCTTTCAATCCTGAATTAGCTTCAGATTGAATCTCATGAAAATAACAATATTTGATCTTTTTTTTTTTTCCTTCTTAACCTTGAAAATCAGGAATTTCATATAAATCAACCTAAATACAAGAGCATGTTAACGAAAACATTTCTGAGCAGAGCCCAGTGAAATTGGGGAGTAGATTTTGTCAAGTCAGTCTGGGATCTGGTACCACATCCCAGACAGCCTCATGGCACCAGCCACAAGAGTCCCTGTCTTACTGCCTCTCTTGGGGTCCCACTGTCCTGTCCATGATCCATTTATAGGCATCATTGCTACAGAGCCAAATAATGACCCTGTGATTGTGGGAAAGGCTCCATGTCTCCAGAGACTGCTAAAAAAGCAACGGCTTCTCAGAGAAAACACAGGCCTGGGTTTAAATCCAGAATGCCCCAATTCTTGGTTGTGTGACCTTGAGCAAGTTATTTAAGTGACCTTGGACTTAGTTTCACATCCAAGGAATGGGATAGGAATAAGAACACATACGATGACACAATCACGCATAGGTCAATGAGTAAGCTCTTAGCAGAGTTCCCAGCTCAGAGTAAGTGTTCGGTACATGGTAGCTGTTTTTAAAACACATTATCAATAAAAATATACCCTAAGAAGGCATGCATGCATGCAAAGATTCAAAAGCTGAATTTTCATGCCCCTACTGTGGCAGTTTCAGAAGCAGTCCATAGGGATGTTACTTGTATATATGCAGACAATGCTTCAATGACCATGAAGTGCTGCATCTGGCTGAGCCACGAGGGAGGGTAGGCTGCCTGGCTCCTCTCCAGGTGACAGCTGTCATTCCATCAGGTGTACAACCCATCTGGCTGCTGGAGATTGAGGCAGAGTAGTGGAAGCGGCAGGAAATGTTCTTTAAATAGATGGTAAGGGCTGTCATGATTCTGACAGTGAACTGGCTATACTGGTTATCTGCCTTCAAGGCACCCAGACGGGCCAGGTAGGACCTCTGCATCATCACTGATGTCTACAACTCAGAGGGATCCATGTGAGAAGGGGCCCTGAAGCTTAAGGATCATTGGCTTAGCTTCAAGGTCAACACCCCTCTGAGAATGGTAGAGTAAAGTATGGATGCAAATGCAAAATGGGAGCACTGACCCTGAGGTTCAGGAATCCTTCCTGGAGCAGGAGACCCATGAGCTGAGCATGCAGAAATGGGAGCAGCTAGTTAGGGGGTGGGAGGAGAAGGGGCTTTCAGGCAAGGGGCAGCAGTGGCCTATGCAAAGGAGGGTGGGGAACTTGGGATAGCTGAGTTCCTGTGCATGGGGTGCATTGGTTCTTGCCATCACAAATGTATTTGTAGGCTGGAAGGGTGTTTAGAACATTATTTCCTATTGGCTTATAAAAGGTGGGCCCTGGAGCTTAGAAAAGTGGGTAATAAACATTAGACCAAAAGCAGCCCACCTCAAAAGAGCCCAGACCTCTGAGATCAAAGGGCTTCCTTTTTTATTTTCCAGAGCCTTTTGTTTGGGAATGTTTTCCACCTCTGGGAACCAGTACAGAGATGCCTCTTCCTCCTCAGCTTATCATCTGGTGTCTCTGCCTTTCCTCTTTGCTACTATTGACTTTGGTTTCTCATTTTTCTAAACAGCAGATATAAACCCTCCTCCCTGGGTCCTACTATTTAAAAGGAGGATATTTGAAAGCAATTTTGTGCTAGAACCAGCAAACACTACAATGACTAATCCTGAACACAGTAGATGCTCATTAGATATTTGGTGCACAGCCGAGTCAGTCCTAGAGCTCTAAGTTCAAGTCCCCACTCTGCCACTTACTCACTTGGGCTTTGAGCAAGTTACTTAACCTCTGTCAGCCTTAGCATCTCAATACCAGGAGGCTAAGTCTAAGGGAGACACCTGTATAAATTGCTTAGCCTGGTGTCTGGCACATAGTAGTTTTCAATTAATGGAAGCTGTAAGACAATCATTTACTCTTTCATCAGATTTGCTGAAACCTAGAGGTGCAAAGATGAATAAGACTTAGACTTTGCTCTGGAGGAGCTTGTGGTTCAGTGCAAGAGACCACTTACATACACAAATGATTACACTCTGGTGCTGTAGAGGCTTTGATCGTGTTATGGGTTGAATTGTATACAAAAAAAGATATGTTCAAGTCCTAATCACCTGTCCCATGAATGTGACTCATGTTGGAAGTAGAATTTTTGAAGATGCGATTAGTTATGATGAGACCAAACTGGATTAGAGTGGGCCCCAATCCAATGTGACTTGTGTCATTATAAAAAGGAGAGAAGAGACACAGACAGACACTTGGGAGAAGGCCATGTGAAGATGGAATAGGCAGCGATTTCATTGCTGCATCTACAAGCCAAGGACTGACAGAGATTGCCGACAAACACCAGAAGGTAGATGAGGCAAGGAAGGATTCACTCCTACAAGTTTCAGATGGAGCATGGCCTTGCTGACACCTTGATTTCATATTTCAAGCCTCTAGAACTGGGAGACAATAAATTTCTGTTGCATTAAGCCATCTAGCTTGTGGCACTTTTTTATAGCAACCCTAGGAAACTGAGACCGAGGGAGACCGAAGTTCTCTGGAAGGAGATGCTAGAGCTGAGTGTGGGAAGGGGAGCAGGCATGTGCCAGGCAGACAAACTGAAGAAGGGAAATCCAGGCAGAAGGTGAAGCCTGTGCAAATGTGTGGAGGCTGAGCAAATCGTTCTCTGGTTCTGGGGGGCAGGTGGGGGTAGGGCCTGACTAGACAGGTGGGCAGGGAGCCTGATGCAATGGCTTTGAATATGGTGTTGAGGTCTTTGAACTTTACCTCATAGGAAATGGTGACATGAGTTCATTTCAGAGGGGGAATTACACACATAGGGTTGTGTCTCACTAAGGTTGTATTTGCTCTGATGCTGTGGACCGGCTGGCATGTGCCAGAGGAAGAGAGGGAAAAGATCAGGTGGGGAGGTGCCTTCACTGGTGCCCCCAACTCCAACCCCATAGGCACACTCTAACCATCTACAACTAATTCACTGCAATTAGCTTACAAATTCTCCACCCCCTCCAGAAGTTTAAGCAGGAAGTCTAGATTTAGAAAACTATGTACTTTTTTCTTTACCATCATTTTTGGTATATGCTCCATCTTGAACCTTAAATCATGCTCTGCCTTCCCCCGCACTAGCCTGTGGCTAGCACATAAAACCCACAGACAGCAACTCCGGCTCCGAGCAACTGCCCATCTGTTGACGCTCTCCCTTAATCACAGCTGCCACTTAGTCATCCAGCAAACGTGAGGCCAATGTCTATCGGGTACTGGCTCCTGAATTGCAAGGTAAAAATGAAAAGGTTTTAGCATAACCAGAGTGCCTGCCTTCAAGGAATTCATAGACGGGTGGAGAACTTTGTACAGACTAGGTGCATTTTCCCATGTGCTGTTCCCAACAGTGTTATAAGATGCAGGGACATTATCTCTATTTAGAGATTAGGAAACAGCCACTTAGGCAGGCTAGGTAACTCGCACTCAAACAGAATTTCAGCTTTGTTCTTAATCATTACCTTCATAGGGGGAGAACTTTTTCACAATCCTTCTATGTGGAGAGAATTTCACTAGCAAAACATGACTGGCCTCTGCTCCCTCCAGGCGAGGAGGAGGGACTTAAGGAGACAGGCAATTTAAAAGAAGAAACTGCATGCCTTGCCTCTTCTGCTCACTTCCTCTTGGGAGCCTCAAAGCACACATTCTGCTCTCTGTCTCCACGTCCTCTGAAAAGATAAGCACCAAAATGTTCAGTAACTTGCCCACAGCTACATGTAGATTTGAAGGCAGGTGGCCTCACCCCACATTCTGTATCTTTGAACACAATGCTAGACAGTTTCTTTAGTGAACTAGCCAAGGTTGTTTCAAAATAATGAGAAAGTAAGGGAAGAAGTTATATAAGGTCTCAGAAGCAGGTCAAAAAACTAATATAATTGAGAGGAGGAAGATATTAAGCTCCTGGAATGGGGCAGGGCTATGAGCTAACTAAAGAAATGTCCACCAGAATTCTTGGCCACAAGCAAAAGAGAGGAATTCCGGATTCCATAAGCAGGTAAAGGAATTCATGGGTAGACTAGGGGGAGACCCCCGGAATGCAAGGAAAGGATAAAAAATCTGGCTTCTGGAGTGGTGGTAGGGGACAGAAGCCATTCTAGGGGTTCTGAGAGCCTGCTCAGAATACATCTTCCAGAACGAATTTGCACCTCTTACTTCTGCCTTTATAGACTTACCTTGAGATCCAAACTCCCAGGACAGGGGTCCAACGGGGCTGGCTTGAGGCATGTGTCTATTCCTTGTACTCCTAGGCTGCAAGGGCTCAGAGAACCAAAATGAAGGCTGCTGGGAAACGGATGTGGCTCAAGAGGTTCGGCATCCGTCTACCATATGGAGAGACGGGGGTTTGATCCCCGGTACCTCCCGGTAAAAAAAAAAAAAAAAAAAAATGAAGGCTGCACCCAAGAGTGGTAGGGTGGTACCTTAAAGAGAGATCAAGGAGATATTACCAAAGAAGGGGGAATGAGTGATGAACAGGCAGAAACACCACTGCAAGGGAATGTATCATCCCCATATTATAGCTGGGGAAACCAAGACATAGGGAGCTTTAGGGATAAGTAACAACTTAACAGACCTGGGACTGATAAAAAAGTCCTACTAATTCCACATTGGGTACTCTCTCTGCAACCCTATAGTACATCAGCCTGCCTACTCATGGGATGAATAAATTATTATGTGGCTAAATTTATATATAAACAAGCAAGCAAATACTAGACTAGAATTCCAGAATTTTAATCCACTAATTTATATATACACTCTCTTCACTACTAAATTGAATTGAAGGCTGAGATATGCTTCGTAAGAGGGCTTTCTTTGTTTGGTTATCATTAATATTCAAGGAAGGAATTGAATCCACACAATCCACATTTTGCAAAAGAAGAAGTTCTAGTTTTCCCACCTGTCATTTCGTCTGGGCTCTGGCAAGCTGAGAAATCTTTACATGCAGCTCAACTCTTAAAGATGACCTCTGCTTTCTTGCTATTTAGATTGTCAAGTCCTCCAGGCAGGGGTCATGTCCAACTCTGTATTTGCAGTAGCACTTGACATATTTTTGGATCTCAATAAATGGAAAGTAATATTAGCAATGAATGGATTTGTCTTGTGTGAGAGAGGGAGGGGGAAGGTAGTTGGGAAGGGAGGCAGGGCAGCAGGTCCTGCATCGACCAGTTTATCAGGTCTTTATTGACCCTCCAACCTTGTGCCCCAGGTTGTACAAGCTCCCAAGAAGAAAGGCAATGTGTAAACCATTGCTCCTTCTTAGGAATGTTTCAAGTCATACTTGAGCTCCAGAGTCTCATTTAAAAGCCAGTACGTTGGAACATTTCACTTTTGTGGCATTTTTTCCCCAAAAACCCATGAGCCTATTCGAATCATAAGGAAAACATCAGACCAACCCAGACATTCTGAGGATACCTGGCCAGCATTCCTCAAGACAGTCATCATCATGCGAAACTAGGAAAGACTGACAAACTGTCACAGACCAAAGGAGAATGGGGAGATATAACAGCTAAATGCCATGTGGTATACTGGAATGGATGCTGAAACAAAAAGGGACACTAATGGAAAAATTGGCAAAATCCAAACAAAATCTGGAGTTTAGTTAATAATAATGTACCAAGGTTGGTTTCTTGGTTTGAAAAATGTACCACAATAATGTAAGATGTTAACACTAGGGGGAACTGGGTGAGGGGTATATAGGAAATCTTTGTACTATCTTTGCAAGTTTTCTGTAAACTTAACATGATTCCAAAATAGAAAGTTTGGTTTAAAATAAGTCAACTCATAGTCTGGGCCAACTTTGGATGGTCACCTTCCTAAGCTTAGGTGTCCTCATCCATAAAATGGAGACAATGATAGTCTCTACTCACAGTCATGAGGTTTAAAATGCAATAATGCATAGAAAATACTTAGTAGGTAATATTTTTTCCCATTTTGGTTCTGTCACTAGGTATATTTTCTAGCCCTTCCAAATTCATGTCATTAGTGAATGTGCCCAGTCTCTGCCTTCATCCATGTCATTGTTTAAAATGCTAACAGAGGAAAGGACAGAGCTCTTCAGGCTGCTACTTGATTTAGTGCCACTAGCTTTGCTGAACAGGGATAGTCTTCCAACTCTTTGTGAATCCAGCTAACTCGTGTGTTACATTTTGGACGAAAATCTAAGCACCCTATGAATCAACATTCCCCACATGTCTGCTGGTTGAAAACCTTAATTAAAAAAAGAAGTGACGTTAGATTAGGGAAGGTATGATACTCTCCTTATCTTTTTTAGGTGACTGCATAATAGGTGGAGTCAGACCAACTGGGTTCAAGCCTTGGCTGCACTGTTTATGAGTGAGTTTTGTAGCATTGGACAAATTCGTTATTCTCTCTAAGCTCCAGTTCTTCCATCTGTAAAATGAAGACAAAAATACCATCCTCATAAAGTTGTCATGAGGGTTATGCATGCAAAGAGCTAAGCCATAGGTCTTCACTCAGAATGAGCATTGGCACTCTGTGTGTGTGTCTGTACTTAAGTGTGTGTGCATTTTTATTGCCCAGTGTAATAGGCGCACTAAATTATTGGTTTGCGTAAACACCACCCCTACAAATGAGGACAATGTGAACTGAAGAGAGGTTGTGACTCGACCATGGTCATCATGCAGTATAATGGCAGAAGAACCAGTAGAACACAGAACTCGTGACTCGTCATGGATATTCTCTGCAAAGACCTCAGAAATGATCAAATTGCTCTTACTTTGTAGATATTGAAACTCAATCTCAGAGAATCAGTAGGGTTTGTCCAGGGCACCATAGTTTGTTAGTGGGAAATAGGAGACCTTCAGCCCATGGGTTCCAATTCCTAGTCAATACTTTTTTCTCTACCTCTCTTGGTTTCTCAGTAGCACCTAGAAAAATCTATGCATACAGCATCTAGTCTGCATTTCAAGAGTTAACTATTGATATTTAACATCTCAGAAACTAAGGACAGCTCTGAGAATTGTCAGACCTTTGGGCAAGGGGAGTGAGGATGAAGACAACAAAGTCAGGGAAGTTTTGATTAGAACATTGCTGAAATACTTGTGGCTTTATCTGAAAGTAAATACTGAAAAAGGCATGGTGATCCCAGAGACCTTGGTACAGTCCATCACAGCTAAACAGTACGGTTGACTCTCAGGAAGCCATGAAGGATATATCAGCTCTGTCTTACTCATACTGTGGAATTCTGGCCAAATCACCTCTCCTCTCTGTGCTAGAGTTAATGTTAGAAATAACGGTGCCAGGGAAAGCAGAGTGTTTGGGCTCCTGTTTACCATATGGGAGGCCCCGGGTTCGATTCCTGGGGCCACCTGGCGAAGGCAAGCTGGCCCGTGCCCCATGAGGCATGATGAGCTGACGGCCTATGCGGCGCCGTGAGCTGGCGCGGCAAGATGACGCAACAAAGGGAACAAGCAGACACAGAAAAGCGCACAGCAAATGGACACAGCGGGCACAAGCAGCAAGGCGGGGATAAATAAACAAATGAAATAAATCTTTAAAAAAAATAAATAATGGTGCCAGAGAGTTGCAAAAGTGCTTTATAGTGTTCAAAAAGACAGTTTGATTCTTAGCCAATGTCTTACATGGTCCTCACAATAACCCTTCAGATGATGATGATGATGGGCCATATATTATACATGAGGAAACCAGCTCAGTGAGATAAACAACAGTGTTATTATTTTTGTCCACAAATGTATGTTACCTGTCAACAATGATATTAAGAAGGAAAGTGGTCATTGCTAACAGTTGCTGAGCATTTATCACTGTTCCAACCACTTTAAATGTATTTAAGCCATTTGATTCTTACACACGTCCATGAGGTCAGTGCTGTTACCATCCTAGTTCTATTCTGAGGCACAGAGAGGTCCAACAACTTGCCTGAGGTCTCACGGGTAGGAAGCAGGGCGGCCAGGCTGTGTCCCCAGAGCCCATGTCCTACCAGTAAGCGATGGCCGGCATGGCCCATTGCTGAACAACGCACTACAGGGCTGAGGAACACACAGATACAGGCCCTCTCCTTAAGGAGCGCAAAGGCTAATCTGGGGGAAACTGCCATGTAAATTAGATCATTACAATTCAAGGAGATTAAAATATAACATAAGCTGTCAGAGCAGTGTGATAGGAGTGACTAAAACCAATATGGCAAAGCTTGGACTGACACCCAGGTCTCCTGATGGCACAATCAATATTCATTCATTCCTTCACTCGTTCAATATGCACTTAATAGTCAGGGGCCAGGGATTAAAGCTAATAATAACAATAATAATAAAGACATTGTTTTTCTCCTGAGGAACCAATAATTCCAGTTCAGAGAAAACATTTTGCCAAACTACCCCAAGTTTGTGGGCCTTTGTTCCAACATGAACCCATGGAGAGAGGTTACCTTCCTTATCTTCCATAAGCTCAAGGGAGAACTAATCAGCTCTCCAGTAATCCCCTGTCCCATGAAGAGGGACCGAGGAGCCTTTCATTTCACTTGTATGGGCAGTGGTGGCCTATTTCAATATAAACTCAAGTTAAATTGTTTTCACTAATGCAAATTTAATTGGGGTCCCTTTGATTCCCACAGTGATTTTCTCCTCAGTTGGTGTTTGCTCCACCACGAGATCTGTGCTTTCTGTTTGAAGGTCTGCCATGTAGGCCTCTTGGCGAGTTCCAGGAATAGAGCAATGATTAATACATTCTTTAGATGGCAACTAGAGAATCTGACCCAATCCCCACAAATATGCCTCAGACTAAAGACTTAGCTCAGACTTTCTACATCTCTTCACTTTGGGGTCAGACATATCTCAGAATACACTTTCCCCAATGAAAGTGTTTTAAAATTGCAATTAGAAAAAAAGCCAAAGATGGAGTTTTACTCCCAAAATAACTCTTAAAACTCACATAGAAATTTCACTAACACATTCAGAGTATGTGAGGTGAAACTATATATTATTCCGGCTTCAACAACTTGATTTCCAAATATGGTGATAACTCTTTCATTTTTCCAAATAATCTCAAGAATTCCCTTCCAGCCTTTTAGAAGAAAGACCAATAGTTTCCCATGAGACCACCCCCAATAATTTCCATAGAAGTGTAAAATCATATTCATTCCCTTAAAGGGAAGTCTATGCTATTTCCAAATAAAAAGAGGAGAGAACTGGCGTTGAGTTTGTCTCCTGTCATTTCTCTTTGCTGTTTCAGTATGCCTTCCTTGATATTTGATGCATGCCCACTGTTACTGAGATCACTTTGCTGATCTAGGTCCTTGACCAGAGTACAGAGAATGCCCATGTTAGGTGACAAGCTTCTCAACCTGGGCCCAAAGCTAACCAGTGTACCTGGGTTCAGTTTCAGCCACTACTTACCAACATCAGCTCTCTCCCACCCACTCCACTCAGCATGTTTCCAGGAGCCTGACCACCTACCTAGACTATCCCTTGTAGGAAATTCTGATCTTCTCTATCACTGGGCCTCAGCTGGACCACCCTGATCCATCCTGACCCATCTGCCTAGTGTCAAATCTTCCTGGTTTATTTTTGTTCCAAAAATTCCTGGGCTTTTAGTGCAAACTGGTCCTCCTTTTCCTTGTCAAGGATCAGTTTTCCATGCCAGGGGCCTCAGTGAGTGACACTTTAACTGAGGGCTGTGCCTTGCTCAGTCTCCTCTAGTCCTCCTGGATGCCTGCTCATTTAAAAGCTGTGCAGCAGAAGGAGTCCTCCAAAGGCTCTGCCCTGAACAGAGGTCTCCTAAAGGATTCTGGCACTACCTGGCATTATTTTCCAGGACCTCCCTCACTAGTTCAACAATGATACCGACATGCACCCACAAAGCAATGGCTGTTGAAGGGTGTGAGTGGCATGGGAGCCATTTCCTTTCAATCATAACAGAGTGGCGTGTTATATCCTCTGAGTAACTCGAGTGGCATGGAGCCATCATTGGACAGACAGGTTGGAGTGGGACAGGGAGGGAAAGCAGCAAGGGTAGAGTGGTAGATGGCTTTGTCTACCTTTTGCCCGTCTAAAGCCAAGCAATTAGGAGCAAGCCTACCTGCGCTGGCCAATAAAGGGTGATCCTGGGGAGGACATGAGGGGAACAGAAAGGAATTTCTACCCAGCATAAATCAAGAACAGATTCAGCCTGCAGCCCTCAAATGTGAACCTTTGAGATTGCAAGGCCAAGGGTGATGGCTGTTGTATACTCAGAGTATAAATCCAGGCAGGAAAAACTGCCCAGTTATGCTGAGAGCTTTGCATCCCTACCTGTGTTTGTTCCAGACACCCAGGCAGCTGCCCTTACCTGTCTTTCCCCAGGGTCCTCCTGGTCAAACAAATCAATTAAAAACATCAATTGCTGAAGAAACACAAATACAGGCAGCAGGAGAGGGCCTGGAGGAGAGGATCCAGCTGCTCTGGGTTACCAAGCACGTTCTGAAACTATAACCCCCACTGCCATGGCAAACCTGCCTTTGATGAAACACAATGTACCATCTCTAACGTTGACACAGAACAGATGGGACTTTGACTTTTTTTTTTTTTTAATCTGTTCCCAATAGAAGAGAGATAGACAAAATGGATTGTGGGAAGGGGGGAATATGGGCTTTTTTTTTTCCCCTCTCATGCCTTGTATACCTAACAATGAGAATCCTTTGGTTCTATCTCTCTGTTTCTGCCCTTGATCCCTCTGGTTGACCTGGGCTTTGCTTTTCTCATCTACGAAATAGGTTGAAGCTTCTGGCCCCAGGTCCCTTTCACCTGGCTCAAAAGAGCAGCTGTGGTTTCTGCCCACCAAAAGCAACCTCAGCTTTACAAGCAAAGATGGTCACTTTCAGCAATGACATACAAGGTGATGGCTAGGCAGGGGCATAGAGGCTCGCTATCCTTCACCATCCCGACTATTGCCCTAATCTAAGTGAAAATCGTGGGTGTGCCATGCAAAATTGGCCTCAAGACAAGTGCCAACAGATTGTAGTCCCTCCTTAGTGGTCTTCCAGGGCTGTCCCTGGTCACACAGTGTCCTTTCCAAGCCTCCCAGTTTCTGCCGGCAGTGGTCCCTGAAGCAGTCTAAGAACAGGATGTTCTTGGGGAGGGGGGATGTCCACCCCCACACGATTCTGTTCCCATGAGAGCAGTTGTCCTGGGGGCAGAAACAACAGGCTCTGTGAGATGGGTCAGGTCCTGCTCCATTAACCCCAAATTGTTCCTTCAGATGATAACAGACAAGGTGGGCAGGCACTCAAGTCAAACTTCAAATTTAATGTGTTCTTGGACTTTATTTCCTCCTTATTTCCTGACTCCTAGAGGAAAAAGAGAGAGATACGAGGCACCATGGCTTGGGGTAGGAGGAGCTCTCCTGCTCTAGGTAACGGTGGTTTGACCTTTGGTATCAGTGGGACAGGCCCCTCAGGGAGTTGGATTAAAATGCACAAAAGGCACAAACAGGATTGGTGGACCTTCCCCAGGCCTGCTCACTAACCCACAGTTCAAAGGGGATTGGGGCTGGAGGAGGAGGGCTGGAAATGGTTTACTGGTTTACAAAACTGGTAGAATTACATACCTGGAATCTTATCTTATTCTCTCCCAAATTCCAGTCTCTCGAGTTAAGCTGCCCTAACATTTTTTTTTCTTAAAATATAAACAATTTTAAGAAAATCGTATGCAAATGTCAGAGCTTAAGAATGAGTAGAAAATTCTTCCATTCATTCAACATGAGCCTTGTATTCTAGCTCAGCAATTTCTTAGCAATTTTAAGAAATTGTTTAATATACACAATTCCCCCAAACAACTTTTTCACAGAGAAAAGAACAAGGTTACCCAGAAATAAGGCAGTTTTACAGAGGAACAGAGACAAGATGGCAGGATAGCTTCATTTTTGAGCTGGCTAAAGAGAAAGAAGATTGTTTCTATTTTTATATATATTTCATACACATTGTTGACTATTTCCCAGACTCGATATCATGTACGTAACCAAGAGGACACTGGTCATTTTGTTTGCCATGTGGATACATAATAGGTGCTCAATAAATAGACTTTTAATAATTTGTCTTAAACTGCCGTTCTTCAGTTAATGAAAACGACAGAAGGAGGAGAATGTTCTCTCTGACAGTAATAATGAGGGTGAAATTAGAAGAAACAAAGAGACAGCGAGACAGAAAAATGGCCTAACCTACCTGTTTGTGGATGAATTCACCATGTTCTAATGCAAGCACGAGAGCCTGAATTCAAACCCCACTCTTACCACTTATCAGGGCCATATATCAGCAATTCACTTCATGTCCCACCCTGAGTTTCTTCATCTTTAACATGGAGATAATGATTCCTCACAAGCTGTGAAGATCAAATGAGAAAGCTGTATGTGAAAGCACTTTGTAAAAGAGGTGGTACAAATATAAGGAGGCAGTTTGGTTATGATTTATAAAGAACCTATAAGTCAGTATCACTCAAGTTTCAAGACATCTTAACTACAAACCATCTGTGAAAATGCAGAGCAACCGAGGATGATATATAAGCTTTCCGTTGCTGTGTAACAAATTACCACAAACTTAGCTGTGGAAAACATTCATTTATTACCTCACAGTTCTGTAGGTCAGAAGTCTGGGTAGCTAAATTGGTTCTTAGGATCTCTTAGTCAAGGTGTCAGGTGAGCTGGGCTCTTATCTGGGGGCTCCATGGAAGAAGCCACGCCCAGGCTTATCAGGGTTGGTGGCAGAATTCAATTCATCGCAGGCGTGGGACTGAGACCCCTGTGTATTTGATGGCTGTCAGCTCCTGCAGGCGCTTTCAGGTCCTTGCCCATGGCCCTCTCCGTCTCAGCAACAGAGAATCCCCCTTACATTAAATCCCCCATCCTCGCTGACCTCCTCTTCTACTACCAGCTGAAGAAACAAAGACCAAGATCATAAATTTTGATGATGCAAAGCGAACAGTAGTAATAAATTTTCATATGCCAAAAAAAAAAAAAAAAGTAATTAGATTAGGCCCGCCAGGATAATGACCCTTTTGATTGACTCAAAGTCAACTGATTCTTAACCTGAACCCCACCTGCAAAATCCCTTTTGCCATGTAAGGTAACACACCACCAGTGTGAGATCTCAGCATATACACAGTCCCTAGGATTAGCATGGGGCATGTTGTTGGGGGGTGGGGGGGAGCATCTTAGAATTCTGCCTACCGCAGGGATTGGGCCCATGGGTGATAGCTTTGAATATGCATGTGATGTCTATTATGGTATGCATCTCTCCCTCCAATAAGACTTGGGGGGGTCACATCCATAGACTGCTATGTCTACCACAACTCCCAGCACATAGTAGTTGCTAAATGTGGGTTTGTTGAAGCTTCTTTTGAAATATCTGCTTTGAAGGCTTAACTTTCTTTAGATGAATAAGGACAGAAAGGGTTTTTGTCTTGTTAATAGTTGTCTGTCCACCTTTGCTGCCTGGCAAAGTGCCTGACACTTAGTGGGCTCGCAGTAGGTCATGTTGAATGAATGGAAGAATTTTCCACTCAGGCTTAACCTTTGACATCTGCATACCAAGCTTAGTATTTTTTGGAAGAGATGTTGGAGAAAACTCAGTAGTAAGGTTTTCTTTGGGGTTTTGCCTTTTGGATTTTTTTTTTTTTTTTTTAATTTCCTCCGGAATTTGCTGCACTACTATCTACTTACACTGAATAAGGTTGTTCTCAGCACAGAGCACGGATGTCCGGACTAGAGGGAGATTTGCATAGATCAAAGGAGGGTTCTGCCTGAGGCACTGGAGGGTGCTTGAAAAGGGCCAACTCCAAGAGCCTTCTCTTCAGAGAAGTTAAAAGCCTCACTGCTTGCTAAGGAATGTGAATGCGGCTGTGCTAACAGCCTGTGTTCTAGCTCAGCAAAAAGCAAAAGGCCTCTACCAAACAAAATACACAAAAACCCCTCCATCATCCAGTCCGTGAAAACGGCAAAAAAACCTTTCCTCTGTTTTGAAGCGTCCTTGAAAGCCAGATTGCCAGATACTGGATTGAAGCGAGGCAGGGTAATATCAGAGACGACAGCTGGCAATGTTGGAGGGAAACACAGCCACGTTGCTGAGGATAAATCAATGTTCTGCTCTGGGCCATTTCTGCCTTAGTGACTGGTTATTATTTAAAAAACAGAAACTTCTAAATGCATTGGTTACACCTTCTTTAGACTGTCTCTCTGGAGGGTTCTTTTACAATTCTTCCATTTTTCAAGTTGCACAAAACAATTTCCTATTAATCGTATCCTGGCATGTTCTGCCTACTAAACCAAAGCAATTTATATAATGGATCATTTAACACACACATTAGCTAAATATATGCCTAAACAAATATTTTGCTGAAATTTGGCCACATTTGGAGAATGCAAAACGCCTAGGCTGTAGCGGAGGTAGAGGGTGGGAGCAAGGGGTGGAAAGGTTACAAATCAAAGAAAAGGCAAAATATCAGTAATCTCTAATATTTATAGCAGTGCTTATAACACTGCCCTGAACACTGTTGTATTAACTCATTTAGTCCTCATAGTCACCCTAGGGTGTTGTTGTACTGTTATTGCTATCTCCCATTTACATGTGGGAGCTCTGACAGGGAGAGACTAAGTCCCTTATCCAACAACACCAGGTAGAACCAGGAACTGAACCCAGGCAGACTGGGTTAATTATGAGACTCTACTACGGCTAGCACATTCAGCGGCAGGCTTTCCAAACTCCATAACCATTTCACTCACGTGTGACAAGGTTCTGCCTCCTGCTACTAGGTAACTTTAGAAATTTTGCTTCGTTTCTTGGTGCCCCAGTTTCCCCATCTGTCAAATGGGAATAAAAATCAAGCCAAGACCCTAGAGGTAATTATACTGAGGATTCTTCATTTCTTTATTAAAAAGATATGCACTGCACACCTACTGTGTGCTAGACACTATCCTGAACTGTAAATAGAATAGACAAATCTCCTGCCCTCAAGGAGCACACATTCTAGAGCAAGGACAGACAATAAACAAATCCTTAGGTAAAGTATGATTGAGTGAAAGCTAATACATGCTATTTAGAGAAATATAAAGTAAGGAAGAGGATGGATGTGCTGGTTTGGGGGTCAGGGAAGGCTGCACTGAGATCGTAACATTTGGGCAACACTTGAGGTGGTGGTTGTTTTTTTCCTCATATTTAATTTGCAATTTAGATGACGTAACACATAAAAACCAATTGGCACAATGCCTGGGACATCGTAGGTTCTCACCTACCAAGTGAAGTGAAACAACTTTTTCTCAATTTTTATTGAAAAAAAAATTAGTACCTGGTCTAAACGTGGGGATGTGAAATTACTTTGGAACAGATCTTTCTGAGGGAAAGACCCACTCAAGAAAGCCTTTTTAGTTATGTACATGGAACAAGTAAATAAGCGCTTCCCACTTTGCTGGGAGAAGAGAGTATTCATGGTGTGTTTTCTCATTTGTTTTTGGTGGGACTTTTTTTTTTTTTTTTGGACTTTTTTATTTTGTCGTAGCTTTGTTTGTGAATGTAGCTTTGTGGGTATGTTGGTGTAGGGTAACAAAAACCTAGAGCTCTCATATGTGGGGAGGGAGAACAAGTTAACTCCTCCCTCATTCTGCTTGATACATAGAGCTTCAAAGTTGATGGGCAGGGTGTGAGCAAATTTATGTAGGGAGTAAAGTACCACCCAAAGAGCAGGAACACAACACTTCACTCAAGCCCTTTGAGTTTCAAAATTACTACATTTATGTCCAATGTACCTGAGTGGCCCTTACAGATGAAAACAGGCAAGAAAGAAAATAGTTACCTCTCTGCTACAAAAATTCAGCATAAAGGAAGGGTAATCTGGGCTGGCGTTCGTAGCCCATCACCAAAACCTGGGTCTTCTCTCCAAGAGCAGTGGGCACGGGCAGTCCTTATGACAACAGCAAAGCATTCCTAAGGCCACAACCCTTCCTAACAGCCAAGCTGACTGTGGCAGGCAAAATTCTAAAGATGTCTCCCCATGTTCCCATCTCCTGATTTAGTCAATCAAATGCTGGTCTAGGTACTGCTGTAAAAGGACTGTGCAGCTGTAACTAAGTTTACTAGTCAGCTGACTTTAGAGAAGGGAGATTGTCCTGGATTTTCCAGGTAGACACAATCTAATCATGAGTCCTTCAGGGAAGAAGAAGGAGGGGGGCCAGTGAGTCAGAGAGATGGGGCAGAAGACGAAGTCAGGGGATTCAGAGCAGAGAGGGACTGAACCCACCATTCCTGGAGAGGGTCACATGGGAAGCATAAGAAGGAAAGCGAGCAGCCCCCAAGAGCAAAAGGCCACAAAGCTTTGAATTCAGTCAACAACGCGACTGAGCTTGGAAGCGGCTTTATCCCCAGAGCCTCCAGAAAGGAACACAGCCTTGCTGACACCTTGATTTAAACCTTGTAAAACTTTGGGCACAGAAACCAACCAAGCTGACCCAGACTTCTGACCTACAGAACTGTGAAATAATAAATTTGTGTTGTTTTAAACTGCTAAGTTTGTGGTAATTTGTTACACAGCATAGGAAGCTCATACTCTGATCCTTCAGGCACATCTTAGGGAAGCGGCTCTGCGGGTGTATCTGTGTAAAATGAAAAGGTTCCGTGGCCCAAACCAGGAACTGATATTCCGTGGCACAGCGCGGCTGTCTGTGAAGGATTGAGAGTCTATCTCTTTTTCCTTCTCAGCGTCTATTCGGAGAAACACTGTTGGACAGCAAGAGTATGTGGTCACCAAAGCAGTACAGAATGGCCCTCTTCACTTGGCTGACGAGGTAAAAGCTTTGCCCTTGGGGTGAAAAAGGCTTTGAGATTCTTGGACAAATCAAAAAGGAGTATCCAAAGAGGAAAGAAAGACATTTTTCTCAGCAAGCAAGTCTGGGGCTCAGAGTTGTTTACGTGTGAATATTGAAGGAGATAGAAAGCTATTTTCTCCCACAAGCTGATGAGATATAATAAGTAAGTTGACCTTTATTACGAGGAGAACTGTTAGTATTGTTCCTCATTGTTCTCACATGCATTACCTCACTTGCACAAGGTGGATTTAGCGAAGTTGGGTTTTGACCCCAGGATGCCAGGTCTAGTGAGTGGTGAAGGTTGAGTTTTAATGCAGGACTGTCTGTGGGTACTCCATCAATTGTCTTTCTAATTGGCTGCCCCGTATGTAGCTGCTCAATAAGTGATCATTTTCTAAGCTGCCTGCAACTGAGGAGTTCTCGTCCTCTCCTTAGGTTTCACTTTGTATTTGGCTCCTGCACAACTAGTCAAACAAAAGTTGGCAGAGATATAGCTGCATAACCTTCAGGAACCAACTACGTAAAAGGCTCTATCTCAAGAACTCACTTCAATAAGGAGAATTTCTCTCTCCAAGAGCTGGTATCAAGGGCATTAATAGAAAGAGACCTGGTGGTGACATTCCGGGAGAGAAGGGCTGGTGGGATTTCATAGCAAGACATTGGGTTATATCATTGGTATCCAGGCTCCACCACTTAATAGCTGGGTGATCTTGGACAAGTTACTTAACCTCTTTATTACTGGTTCCTCATTTGCAAAATGGGGTAATAATACCTACTTCATAGGATGGTTATGAATGTTTCTCAATATCTCCACTTTAATATTCTAAGAAACATCTCAAATTAAACCTATGCAAACTTGATGATTCTGATTTTCATCCCCAAGCTACTCCCACCCTAGCTTTCTCCATTTCAATAAATGGCAATTCCATTCTTTAAGTGGCTCAAATTTTAAAAAATATAGTAAATTTTCTTGATTCTTCTCTTTCTTCCCCATACTATGTGTATTTTTAAAATTCTGTTGCCTTAACCTTGAAAAATGTCTGGACTTCACCCCTCTCACCTTTTTCTTCTGGTACTCTTTTATTATCATTTTTTAAAATAGCTTATAATTTTTTTAAAGATTTATTTCATTTACTTTATTTTTCTTTTTCTTTATCCCTCCCCTTGTCCCAGATGGTTCTCTCAACTGTCTGTTCATTGTTTGCTTGCCTTCTCCAGGAGGCACCAGGAACCGAACCTGGGACCTCCCACATGAGAGGTGAGTGCCCAACAGACTGAGCCACATCCACTCCCTCTGGTGCCCTTCTGTAAGCCACCGTGATCCCTCACGGGATAACTGCAGGGACTTCTTAACAGCCCCCTTGCTTCCACTCTTGCTGCTTCTCCAGTCAATTCCCATTGCAGTGGTCTGTGAGATCCTTTCAAAACATAAATCAGCTCATGACACTCCTGTGCTCAAAACCCTGCAATGGCTACCATCTCACTTGGAATAAACTCAAATCCTCACATCGATCTACAAACCCTGCACAATGGCACCCCTCTGCCCATCCCTCTGACCTCTCACATTCTCTTCCAGTCACCATAGTCTCCTTGCTGTTCCTTGAAAAAGCCACACATGCACTTTCTGGGGCCGTTCTCACTGATTCCTTCTGCTTGGAAGTAACTCTTCCCCCAGGTCTCCACATACAAGCTTCCTCACCTCCTTCAAGGATTTACTCCCAAGTCACCTCTTAGGCAAGACCTTCCCTAAACATTCAATCAAAACTTCCAATCCCAATCCTCCTCTCACCACACACATTCTTCCCAAACTTGTTCCCCCGTTGTTTTTTCCTCCATAGCATAAAACTTTCATTACTTTCTAATATACTTCATAAATATTTAGTTTTAAAATTTATTTCCCCCTCACTAAAATGTTAGTTCCACAAAGTCAGGAACTTTGTCTATTTTGTTCCCTGTGTATCTCCATCGCCCAGAACAGAGTATCTCAACTTCAGCACTATTGACATTTGGGACTGGAAAATTCTTTGTAATCCGGGGGGGGGGGTCTGTTTTATTCTTCCTGAGATGTTTAGCAGTATCCTTGACTCCTACCCACCAGATGTCAATTGCGTCGCCCCCTCCCCACCCTACTTATAACAAGCAAAATGTCTCCAAACACTGCCAAGCGTCCCTCAGGAAGAAAATTTCTGCCAATTGCGAACCACAGGACTAAAACAATGCTTAACACAGAGCAAATGCTTGATAAATATTTATTGAATGAATAAATAAGTATTAAATGATTTAATATATGTAAAGCACATAGAACAGTGCTTGGCACATAGTAAGTATGCTAGAAATTTTAATTATGTTAATTATAATGAATATATTGTTTTTTTGGTGTTACTCTGTTGCTTTCCAGAGCTAAGTAAACGATGGAGACAATCAAACTGAATTATGTGGAGCCCTAGAATTTGATACAAATTGAATTTTTAAAATACACTGAATTATTTTAAAAACTGCAGTACAAAAACTCACACTTAGAGTGTAATACACCAAATGTTAACACATTGGATACCACCGATTCATTAACTTGTATTGCCACATTAACTTGTTTCTGTGCAGACCTCAGAATACATCATCTTCTGCCATCTCGATGCATATATTTTAACTTTTTATAAATGTGTCGCTGATTAGGAAGGCTGTAGTTTGGCACTGGTATTTATTTTTAATCCTGTCTATTCCTGTCGGTTCATGTAAAAGTGTTCAAGCAAGTACTCCATGGTAGAATTTTAACAAACATACATTCATTTCATCTGGCCAAATTCAAATATACAAGCTGGGACTAAAAAAAAAAGAGAGAGAAATGCCTACTTTTCATTCAACATGGGCCCCTAAATGCAAGCCAATTACTTCATTTGGTGCTCAACTAAAGCAAGAGCAATCTGTTCTACAATGTAGGAACAAGTGGCTGCATTGGCTTTCAGGGAAAGATAGGACACTATAAACGAGATCAATATACCATATTTTAAGGGGGATGTAGGATATTTTTCATGAGCAATGTTGACTATACATGTTTATATTTCTTTCTTATCTACAAAATCAAAATCCAAAATATCTTTGAAAAACAGCTTTTTTGGGAAACTCATTTGGCAGCAAATTCTGTGAGGCTCTTTAAGTGGTTGTTTTTCTAGTGTGTTTGTCTAAGAGATGCTGCCCAGCCCCTGCTGGAGGTGTTGAACTAAGGGACAACACTTGCACCTTATCACCTTTCTAAAACCTGAAAATTCGGAGTTCCAAAAAACACCTGAACATTTCAGAGGAGCGATTGTGCACCTGAAACTGGTTTTCACATTGTTCCTGGGTTTTGACCCTGAGCCCTGAATGAGATGTTACCTAATGGTGCATCGATATCCCTGTTCTACACCCCACTGGGTAAATGTTCCCTGCCTGCACTCCTCATGCCAAAATAGTGACAATGAACATAAAATATATGAAGTATGTGATCACATATGTAGATAGTTGTCGGGCTTAATATAAATCTGGGGATACTTATTGTCTCACATTTAGATTAACACATGAGAACAGTTGTTATAAAATCCATAGGAAGCACTTATCACAGGACATATAGTAAAAACTCAGTAAGTATTATTTATTATAATAATTATAATCATCATCATGATTGATGAGTTACCTTTGAAACCAAATTGCTTACTACTCTTCATTCCCATCATTAAAGCTCCAATAGTTATTACAAGGGTACCAAGGGAATAATATAAACAGCCTTATGCCAGTTAATTTAAGGATGAAATAAGCAACTTCCTTAAAAGACACAAACTACCAAAGCTCACTCAAGAAGAATGAGATAACTTTAATAATCTTATATCTATTAAAAGAAATTCAACTCTAAGTTACATCCTTGTCAATTGTTCCAAGTGGCTTCACTGGTTAATTCTATTAAACATTTAAGGAAGAATAATACCAATTCAAAGCAAACTCTTCTGGAGAACAGAAGAGGAAGAAACATTTCCCAACTCTATTTTTTTTTTTTTTTGAGATCAGCGTTGCAGTGATACCAAAACCAAACAAAGATACTACAAGAAGACAAAACTACAGATCAAAATCCCTCATAAACATAGAAGTAAACAGCCATAATAAAACATTAGGAGATCAAATACTTTAATGGATAAAAAATGTTAATGCCGTCATGGTAGAGTGTATCCCAGGAATGTAAGGGTGATTTGTATGCAAAAATCAGTTGACATAAAATATCACAGCAATCAAATAAAAAACAAAGCCACATCATCTTCTCAGTAGACATAGAAAAAGCATATGAGAAAAGCTAACACCCTTTCATGATAAAAAGCATTTGGCAACTTGGGACTAGAAGGTAAATTTTACAACTTGATAAAAGACATTTCCAAAAGGTCCACAACTAACATCATCAAGAATGGAGAAGGACTGGGTCAAGAACAAGATGAGGATGGCTGCTCTTGCCACTTCTATTCAACATTTTCCTGGAGGTTCTGGCCAAGGCAATTAAGAAACAAAAAGAAATAAAATGCGTCCAGATTGGAAAGGAAAAACTAAAATTATCTCATTTCACAGGTGATATGATTTTTATATAAAATCCATAGGAATCTACTTAAAAAGCTATTAAAACTAAAAAATGAGTTCAGCAAGGTTGCTAGTTGTAAGATTTATATACAAAGAACAAGGGTGGGAAGCGGCTGTGGCTCAATCAGTAGGGCTCCCGTTTGCCATATGGGAGGCCCCGGGTTCGGTTCCCGGGGCCTCCTGGTGGGAGCAGGCCCGCCCGCACGGCGTGGTTGGCTGACCCGGTGAGCGCAGGCAGCAGGGGGGGGATAAATGAATAAATAAATAAAATCTTTAAAAAAAAAAAAGAACAAGGGTATATTTATACACTTGCAATGAACAATGTGAAATGAAATCAAGTAAACAATTCCATTCACAATAGCATTAAAAAGAACAAAATACTCAGGAATAAATTCAACAAAAGTAGTGAAAACTTATACTCTGAAAACTACAAAACATTGTTGAAATAAGTTAAAGAATAGCTAAGGGAGAAGGTACAGCTCAGTTGGTTGAGTGCCTGTTTCCTATGTATGAGGTCCTGGGTTCAATCCTCAGTGCGTCCTGAAAAGTAAAATAAAATAAAGAACAGCTAAAAAATAAGAAAAACATGCAAAATACCCATCAATTAATGAATGGATAAGCAAAATGTGGTATATCCATACATTGGAGTATTATTTGACTGTAAAAAAGGAATGAAGTGCAGATACATACTATGACATAGATGAACCTTGAAAACATTATGCTAAGTTAAAGAAGCCAGTCATGAAAGATCACATATTGTATTATTGCACTTATATGAAGTGTGCAGAATAGGCATTTTCTATAGAGACAGAAAGTAGATTAGTAGTTTCCAGGGGCTTGAGGAGATAGGAGTAAGGGAGTGACAGCTAAAGGGATGGGATTCCATTCTGAGGTAAAGAAAATGTTCTAAAATTGACTGGTGATGGTTGCACATATCTGTGAATGTACTAAAAACCCTTGAATTTATGCTTTAAATGGGCAAGTTGTATGGAATGTGGATTATATTTCAACAAACCTGTTTAAAATAATCAGTCGATGTAATTCACAGTCAAAAAAAGCAAAAACATGATCATCTCAATAGATGGAGAAAAGTTATTTGACAAAATACTTTGCATGATAAAAAAACAACAACAACAAAAAAAAACCTAAGCAAACGAGGAATAGAAGAGAAATTCCTCAACCACATAAAGGGTAACTGAGAAAAACCTACAATACATCATATTAAGTGGAGAATGCCTTTATGAGTTCCCTCTAAGATCAAAAACAAGGCGAGGAGGTCTGCCCTTATCATTCAGGCACATCATTATGCTGAAAGTCCTAGTCATTATAGTAAGGAAAGTAAAATAAATGAAAGTCAGCCATGTTGGAAAGGAAAAAGGAAGACCCTCCTTATTTACAGATGGCATGACTGTCTATGTAAAAAGTCCTAAAGTATCTATAAAAAATGTCGCTAGAAATAGGGAGTTTAGAAAAGGAATAGGATACAAAGTCCATAAACAAAAATCAAGGGAAGCGGATGTGGCTCAACCAGTTGGGCCCCCACCTACCACATGGGAGGTCCTGGGTTCGGGTCCTGATGCCTCCTAAAGAAAATGAGCAGATGCCACCTCGTACCACAACAAGCTAGATGCCACAAGCCAGCAGACACAGATGCCACAGCCCGTGGGGAGAGGATGTGGCTCAAGCACACACCTCTCATGTGGGAGATCCCGGGTTCAGTTCCTGGTGCCTCCTGGAGAAGTCAAGCAAACAATGCAAACAATGAGCAGACAGACGAAAGAACCATCTTGGGATGGGCGGGGGGGTGGGGGGGAGGGAGGCAGGCAGAAGAGGGATAAATAAAGAAAAATAAGGTAAATAAATCTTTAAAAAAATAAATTACATTTCTATATGCTAGCAATGTGTGAACTTTTGGAAAATAAAATTAAAAATAAAATTGAAAATGTTATTAAATTAAATTTCAATTTAATTTAAAATATAAAATTAAAATGAAATAACATTTTAAAACATTACCATTTCCAATAGCCTCTAAAAACATGAACCACGAAACTCTAAAAAAATATTTGCAAGATTTGTATGTTGAAAACTACAAACCATTGATGAGAAAAATTAAAGAAGACCCATATAAATGGAAAGAGAAACTGTGCTAAAGGTTTGGAAGCCCTTCCCCATTTGATTACCACTTTTTCTCTTAATAATAGATTTTAGTGGCTATGCTTATGGGATATATGAAAATTGCCATGATCTGAAGAGGGAGGATTTTGTTTGTGTGTCCTCCTCCTATATGAAATGGCTGGACAGAAAAAAAAAAAAAAAAAAAAATAGGTTTGGAAGCCTTGATATTGTCAAGGTGTCAATGTCTCCCATTGAAGTATGGGATCAACATAATCCCAAATTCTCAGGAGAATTATTTGAAGAAATGATCAAGCTGATTCTAAAAGTACATGGAAAAGCAAAGGCCCTAAAATAATCAAAACAATTTTGAAAAAGAAGAGCAAAGGTAAAAGGCAAACACAATTTGATTTCAAGAGTTACAGCTCAGCCACAGTAAATCAAGACAGTTTGGTATTAGCTGATTTGTAACGACAGAAATACAAATCAACTGAACAGAATAAAAATCCCAGAAATAAACCTTATGAACATATGGTCAATTGATTTTGGACAAAAGTACCAAGGCAATTCAAAGAAGAAAATACAATCTTTTTTTATAAATGATATTGATATAATTGGGCATCCATATGCTAAAAACTGAACCTTAAACCATGTCTCACACCATAGACAAAAGTCAACTAGAAATAGATGAGAGACCTAAATGTAAAACCTTACATTATAAAACTTTTAGATAAAACTATAAAACTTTTAGATTAAAATGTAAGAGAAAATCTTTGTGATCTGAGTAAGCAAAGATTTTTCACATAAGATGCAAAACGTAAGCCATAAAAAAATTGATAGATTGAATTTCATCAAAGTTTTAAAACTTCTGTTCTCTATAATTAGTGCTATGCTTGATAAATATATGTCCCAGAGTCTTAAATCTTTGATCCATCCGTATGCCAGTTGAGCCCTGAACTTCAGCAGAGTTGCAACACCTACTCTCCAGTTCACTGGACTCACCCAAGCCTGCTAAATTCACACCCACTCCTGCAATGGGTGATCTTGGCTCAAGAAGTCCCCAGAAGCCTGGCTAAACCTTTCTTAGAAGTGTGTCACAGTCTGTGATTCTACCTCTTCAGTCCTCCTTCTCCCTCTCCCTCACAGGAGCCAGACGTGCATCATCACCTGAAGACCATCCCACCCTCTCCTTGACCCCTCCCCTTTTTCCTTCACAGATCTCCCCGATAAATGTCTTGCACATCTGATCCTGTCTTGCCATCTAGTTCTCAGAGGATTTTAACTAACTCCTAAATACTTTTCTCCCAAAATGTAAACTCCCACACACAGAGACCTGTGTGCAAAAGTGTATAGCAGCTTCAGATGTAATGCCAAAACTGGAAATGACCCTAAAGTCCATCAACTGGTAAACAGACAAACAAATTGGGACATATAATGGAATGCTACTCGGCAATAAAAAGGAACGGGTTACTGATACTTGGAACAAAATGGATAAACCTCAAAAGCCTTAAGCAATTCATTTGCATGCTTTCATATATGATTCCATTTATATGAAATTCTGGAAAATACAAAAGTATAGGTACAGAGATAAGATCAGTGGTTGCCTTGGGCTAGACTCGGGGACAGGATTAATTACAAAGTACCAGGACTGATCTTGTCAGTGTAGAAGGAAACAAACTCAATTTCGATTGTGGTAGTAGTTACATGGCAATATACATTTTTCAAAACTCCTCGACCATATACCTAAAGTAAGAGCTGAATTTTACTATAAATAAATTACATCTCAGCAAACATGAATTTAAAAAAAGAGAAAGAAAGACAAAGGATTACTCTTTGGGAGCCAAGAATGCAGGCAGAGTCTGAAATAGCAAACAGCAGCACAGCGAGTGGTGTGACAAGCAATCTCAGGAGCCTGTTCAGGCAAGGAAGCGTAGAAAGAGTAGTGGGGGTCACATCTGTTTGGGTACAGACCCTAACCAGAAGCATGAGCCCCATCAAAAGCCACCACAAGTTCTTGTCTTCAATTCTACCACCTCAAAGGCTCTAGAAAAATGCCAAGTAAATCTGGCTTCTGGTTAGTTTTCCCTTGCATGGTGAGCTCTCAGTCTTCTTCCATGACTCCTGTGAGAAATCAGGTAGATGTTCAATGAGTGACTCTCACAGAATGAACAGAGCCCTTTGATGTCATCAAATAACCCCTTTTCTTTGGAAATAATGTGCTTTTCCCAAATGTGAAAGCAACTTTTTAGTTTAATAACAAAAGCATGAAAAGGAACTGAAATCAATTTCTTTACCAAAAGCGAAAAAGACTCAAACTTTTCCTTTCACTTACAGGTCTCAAGATTTTATGAAAGCAGGACGTGTCATTTGTAGATCCAATTGTCACCATTTTTACTTCGCTATGCTTTGTGACTTTCCCCACACTGTGTACTGTATGTATAATGAATGGAGGCAGGATTCTGGAGTAGAGATCTACCATCTCTGCCTTGTGGGCCAGGCCAAGAGCTTCACAGAAAAGGCAAGAAAACTCCAAATGTGCTTCCCCACATCCAGCTTTAGAAATGTGAGCCAGATGTGACTCGACCAAGCTGGATACCTGTCCCAGTCTCCAAGGTTGTTTCAGGAACATTGGTGCCATTGTGTGCACATTTTCTGAGAGACTTCGGATGGTATTTGTGCCTTGTTGGTACCCATATTTGAAAGCGAAAGAAAGCCAAGCAAACAGGCATTCTGTTAATTATACATTTTTCAGCCTGAACAAATTTTATTCCTAAATCCGGCACAACTTCTGCTTGTTTAGGGCTACTCCAAACACTGCAGTGAACTATTCTGGGTGACAGAATTTAAAAAAAAAAACAAAAAACAAAACAAAAAAAAAACAGCAAAACTTTGAGTCTCAGAAAGAAAGAGGAAGAGAGGAGAAGGGCAAGTAAGAATATTTATGATCAACAAACACAGATCTAGCATGTTCTCTGTAACAGCTGATGAGAATACAAAGAGACAGGCATCAAGGCCTCACCATCAAAGAACCCGAAGCCTTAGATCCCACACGTGCTCTGAAATGGCTTCTCTAAAACAGTGTTGTTCAGAGCAAAGACAGTAAACCCAGAAAAGCTTGGGTTTGAATTCTGGCTCCACCTCTTACTAGCTGTGTCATTTGCCAAGTTCTTAATCTCTCAGTAGCCTTAATATCCCTCATTTGTAATATGGTAGTCATCATTATTGGTTGGAAGGCACTGATTATCAGCATTCATGTTCAAAATAAAGTAGTATCATTTGTATGAGAGTTTGCAAAGCATTTTTATATACATTATTGTTTTCAACCCTAAAAATGCAAAATCATTAAAGTATCATTGTACTTGTATTTGTAAAGAAACTGAGTCTAAAGAGGTGAAATGACTCGCCCTTGGTCACACAGTGAGATACTTTTAGGCTCCAAACCATGTCTGCCAATGACAGCTCCGTGCTCTTTCCCACCAGCACACCAACTTCTCACTCACTAAAGGTGGCAGGAAGGCCTCTGATTGCTTTGGGCAAAGATTTATTTCAAAAATCTGTCTTCCCTCCCGCAAGTAAACACCAACAGCCTATAACCTAGGCAGACTCTAACCACGCTAGATAAATGCACATCTGCTGAATGCCTTTTGCTAGGACAACGGATATCAGCAATGAAATTCATGCACATCCCCTGGAGCTCCCTGCCTGGAATCCAGGTCATTTTAAGAACTCATTTAATACATGCTTTGAAAGGCCACTGCCATCGGCACGCTCAGAAGTGCGCCGTCAGAAAGCTGGCCGATCCGTGAGCACTGACCGCTGAAGGTAAGGCTGCCTACTGCCCTCCCTGTTCTGCATCACAGAATCCTCCCAGTGTGAGAGCTGAGTGATCTGAGGGTCAGAGGTCATTTGCCTGTGGTGTCCTCGCTGATGCGGAAATGTCTGGACCTGAGTCCTGCCTTACACTAATACTGAAAAACATTTCTTAGGCTTTTCTGAATGCAATCCACAGTAAGGAAGATATTTACGTCATGACCCAGTACACGGGTGTGTTTGAAAATATTAGTGGGTAAAGAAGTCAATTTAGTGGGAACAACCAGCACTTTTGGAAAATTAAATGGAAGAGAAGGGAAGGGGAAAAAAGAAAAGATGCACTGCATATAGTCAGGATAAGTATTGTTTTGTGAAACTTTGGTTTTAGATCTATCTATCTGTCTGTCTGTCTATATCATCTATCATCCATCTACCTATCTAATAACCTATTTATAAACTGGGTCATAATGTTTAATGTATTACCTGCTCTGCCTCATCATCAAAAAAAGTATGAAAGAAACAGTCTAGAGGGAAGCCAACAGTTGTTGGGGATTTGAGGAGAAAGCCAAAATGAGATTGGGAAATGAAGGGATGTTGCCCCTTCCCCAACTCGGTTCTTTCAATTGCTCCCCATCCTCAGTCCTCCAACAACCCCCGTGCTTGCTCAGCATACGTGGCCTTGTGTGATTGGCCATGGACCTCCCCAGCCTCCTGGCTGCCACTCATCACCTTCACATCCTGAGCCCCAGACACACCACACTACTCATAGCTTGGGTAAAGATCCGAGCTCTGTGCTCTCTCGACTGTACAGGCTTTTGCTCTTATGGTTTTTCTTCCTAAAATTCCTGTTCTCACTCTATCTTTACCTTGGTAATTCTTATTCATGCTTTCAATTGTTCAGCTAAATTGCCCCCTGCCCAGAAGCTTTCATGCATTAATTCAGCGTTCATTCATTTATTCACTCATTCTGCCTTTAACAGACATTCACAAAGCACAGAGTTATAGAATGGGGATATTGAGATTGACAGGACAGAAGGTCTTACCCTCCTGGAGTTTGCATTCAATGCACAGACAGATGATACAACTAAAAATGTAATATAATGTCTTATGATGACATGCTATGAAGGAAAAATGAAACACAGCAAGGGAGAGATGGGGCAGTAGAGGAAGGCTCCACCAAAAGGGAATTTTGAGCAGAGAACTGAATTAAGCTGCAGAACAAGCCATGAGTGTTTCTGGGGGAAGAGTGTTTCAGGCCAAGGAAACATCAAGTGCACAGACCCGAGAAAGGAGCAGGCTTGGACTTCCCTGGTTTACCTCTGGAATTTCCCTACCACCCTCTGCATACCCTTATTACACTAAACTATAATATTTTCTTCATATTATGAAGTGTGAGCTTCTCAATAGCCTCTAGCAACCAACCAAATATGGTTTTCTCTACATTTTTTCAGCAAATGAAGCAAAAATCAATAAAGAACTCAGGAAATGAATGGCAGAATGAATAAATGAGTGACACTCTTTCCCTCCCTTCTTGGGATCTTTGAGAATGAGCCAGGTATCTGGGACTAGGAAAAGGAGCAACAGACAGGATCTAGTCTATGACTGCATAGATAAGGAAATTGATCCTTAGAGAAGAAAAGAGACTTGTTTCAGGACTAAAATTCAGGTCTCTTAAGGGATCCAGCTCTAGCAGAGAGTCTTCCCATTAAGCCTGTGTCTATACCCTGAAGGGAAGAGAGAAGCAGGGGAGGCTTGGGGTGGTGGGCAGTATTCAGGCAACATGAGCACTCCAGGAAATGTACTCCTTGAACGGGTGTTCTGGAAGGAGAAAAAACAAACAGCCAAACTCAGTTTTTCTCAGAACTAACCCAACTGATATAAGGGGAAAAAAGTGAATAGATTGATTAATTCTATGAAAAATGTGCCCCATTAGGCTAAACCTTCCAAACTCATTAGTTTGAAAAGTAAATTGCCTTTCAAACTATAGTTGTGTTAAATAAGTGTTTAGAAATTCCTTCTTGGCTTTGCAAATATTCAGTCTTGTGCAAAGAGATGTCATGCCCCTGAACATGCTTTTTAGCTGTCAAGAAAATGAATCCTAGAATATTAGAGATGGAAGGAAAGAGAGGGGAAAAAAAACTACCCCAAAGTCTTCATTTTATATATAGATAAAAAGGTAGATAACATGCTTGTTCAATCTGTGCCTAGATCCAAGACCTGATTCCTCCCAAACCAGGGTCCTTGCAACCCAACATATTGCCTTTAGCTTGCCCATTGCAGAAGAATTTATGAAGATAATTGACAATGGTTGGACTCTATTGACCTTCTCCTACATTCCAAGGAGTTACAGGAAAGATTCCAACACCATCGTGTTAAAAGAAGTGCCAGATGGAGAGTTCCCACAAATCTTAAATCCAAACCCCCTTCCTATCTTGCTCTATTTCACTTTGAACTTCTGCCACTTCAGTTAAGGCCTAATGTGAGTTGATCTCAGAAATGTCCATTTTTCTCAGTACTACTTATATTGGGAAGAGATTTGGAGATTCCTCCCAGATGATGGTAAGGTTGTGAAATATGCTCAGTCAGGAATAGTAATTTGAGTTGGGGAGTTCTTTGCCTTTAGACAAAGAGATGGAATGTTATCTATTTTTAAAATAAACTTTTTATTTTAGAATAATTTTAGATTTAAGGGGGGAAAAAGTTGCAATTATGATGCAGAATATTTCCATATGTTCCTCATGCAGTTTCCCCTACTGTTAGCTTCTTACATTCCCATGGGACATTTTTCTCAACTAAAGAAGTGACACTGGTAATTATTATTAACTAAACTCCATACTTTATTTGGATTTCACTAATTTTTTCCTAATATCCTTCTTTTTCTGTTCCAGTTTCCCATTCAGAAAACCTCACTATATTTAGTGCTCATGATCCCTTCGGGTCCTCTGATGTGTGACAGTTCTCTCAGACATTCCTTGTTTTTTAAGTCCTTGTCAGTCTTGAGGAATATTTGTCACGTATTTCATTGATTGTCCTTCAGTTTGAGTTTATCTGATGTTTTTTTCATAGATAGATTGGAGTTAAGGGTTTTGGATAAGAAGACCACAGAGGAATTGTGGGAAAATGGTGTCAGATTAGGCAGGTAGTGCTCAACTCTCTCACAAAAACAACAGAGAAAGAGCCAAAAGCTGTCTGAGTGACCTGCTTTGGGGGTCAGCAGACCAGGACAATGCTTCACAACTCCCAGGAGGGTAAGGGCCAGAGAGATGAAGAACCTAAATCAACAAACATGAGTTGCCAAACCCCTGCAGCAGCAGGGAAAGGCTCCCCTCCCCGACTCTTAAGATTTTAAGCTGGGGTAAAACCCCTGGTTCACTGTAGCTGTCTGAGAGGGGAACAGGCATCTTCCTCCCTGTCAGCCATTACAAAGGAAAAGGGAGAGGGAGTCAGGGGGCTTTTCTTCAGTGAATTCAGCCAGCAGAGCCTGCTTTGAATCTCAGCTCTGGCCAGATCAAAACACAGGAAAGTGGAGATTGAAACACTTCCATGAAAAGGTGTGCCAACAAGTTCCATCTGCTGGCTGGTCTGGAAATTGCGTGGACAAAAGCTGCTTTTGGTTTTCTCTGTACCCTAACTCCTAGGAGAAAATCTGCACACCATTAGTGAGTCCCTGGCCCAATTTTGATAACTTAAGCTGAGCAATTTTCAAGACTTAGAATAAGTTGAACCAAATATCAAAGAAGAGCTGAGAAAAAATAAAATAGGAAAGAGAGAGAAATTCGCCATCACAGTAAATTCACAAACAATTCAGGTGCCTAGATATCAACAAAATAAAAAATAAAAAAAGCCAATAATCAAATTTATTTGGAAGGGTAAGAGGCCCCAAAGACCAAAATATCTTTTAAAAAAGAGGAACAAAGCTGGAAGACTCTCACTTCCTTACTTTGAAGCATAATACTTACTTAGCTACAGTGATAGAAACAGCATGGTACTGGCATAAGGACAGATAGACTGACCAATGGAACCAAATCAAGAACTCAGAAAAAGACCCTCAGATCTACAGTCAAGTGATTTTTGACAAGGCTGTTAAGCCCACCCAACTGAGCCAGAACAGTCTATTCAACAAATGGTATTGGGAGAACTGGATAGCTATATCCAAAAGAAAGAAAGAGGACCCTTATCTCATACCTTGTATAAAAATTAACTCAAAATGGATCAAGGACCTAAATATAAAAGCAACAATCATAAAAATCCTAGAAGAAAATGTAGGAAAACATCTTCAAGATCTTGTGGTAGGCTGTAGTTTCTTAAACCTTACACCCAAAGCACATGCAACAAAAGAAAAAAATAGATAAATGGGACCTCCCCAATATTCAACACTTTTGCACCTCAAAGGACTTTGTCAAAAGGGTGAAAAAGCAGCAGAGTCAATGGGAGAAAATATTTGGCAAGCACATATCTGATAAGGGTTTAATATCCATGATATGGAAGGAGATCATACAACTCAATAATAAAAAGACAAACTACCTATAACAGTTTGATATGGGTGGGGACTCACAGATAAAAGACATGGCAAAGGACAGAGTTGTAGTTTTTGATGCTGGAATTTTTTTTAGTTGGAACCCGAGAAGTGAACACACAGAAGAAGTCCACAGAGGAATAGAGACGGCTCCTTAGACATGGCAGAAGCCCCAGGGAGAGAGACAGAGCCCCGGGAGGAGAGGAACCCAAGAAGCCTGAACTCTTGGCAGATGTTGGCAGCCATTTTGCCCCCAACACATGGCAATAGACTTTGGTGAGGGAAGTAACTTATTCTTTATGGCCTGGTAACTGTAAGCTTCTACCCCAAATAAATACCCTTTATAAAATTTCTGGTATTTTGCATCAGCACCCCTTTGGCTGACTAAGGAAGTTGAATACAGACTTGCTATGTGACTTAGCAATGCCATTGATAGGTTTATACCCAGAAGAACTGAGAGCAGAGACACAAACCGACATCTGCACACCAACGTTCATAGCAGCATTATTCACAATAGCCGAAAGTTGGAAACAACCGAGGTGTCCATCAACTGGTGAGTGGATAAACAACTGTGGTGTACACACACGATGGAATATTATGCAATGGTAAGAAGAAATGAAGTCGTGAAGCATATGATAACAAGGATGAACCTGAAGGACATTATGTTGAGTGAAGCAAGCCAGACACAAAAGAACAAATACTGTATGATTGTGCTATTATGAACTAAATATATTATAGAAACTCATGGAATTAATAATTAGAATATAGGTCACCAGAAAATAGAATGAGGGTAGAGAATGGAAAACTGATGATTATTCTGTGCAGAATTGGTTAAAAGGTTGTCTGTAAATCTTTGGAAATGAGACTTTTGCGAGCACACCCTGCTGTTTGTGACTAGCAGTGCTATTATTTATGGGTGTGACAGTGGTTGAAAGGGAAAGGATATTTATATTACTAGAAGGAAAGCTAAAAACTGTAACATGGGACTGTATATGACAGTGAAACCTCATATAAAACACGAATATGGGTGGTATTACATATATAAGACTGTTCTTTACAAAACACAAACTAGAGAGAAGAAAACAGAATAGCAGCTATTTATGGCAGGGGAAGCATAGAGAGATTGGGAGGTAATGAGTTTTGTTTGTTTCTTTAGTTGGTTGGTTGGTTTTTGTTTTTTAGCATCGTTGCTATTGTTGTTGGAATAATGAAGATGCTCTAAGAATGATTTGAGAGACGAATGCACAACTACGTAATTGTACCCAATACCATTGATTGTACACTTTGGGTGGATTTATCCTTTATTAATATGTAACAATAAAATTGATTTGTTAAAAAAAAAAAAAAACACCACAGAGTTGAAGTGCTCTTCTCATGGCATCATATCAAAATCCATGCCATCGGCATGACTTGTCATTGCTCAGATTCACTTTCATAACCTAGCTGAAGTAGTACTTGCCAGGTTTCTCCACTGTGCAGTTACTCTTTTTCCCTTTTTATACTCTATTCTTTGGAAGTGAGTCCCTAAGCACAGCCCTCACTCAAGCGATGGTGTATATATATTTTTAATGTATAATTGCATATCAATCAATGGATTCAACCTGAAATTTAGAAGAATGGACTACATGAAAATATTCAAAATTTTAGCTATGAGTCAGAGGTCACCTCATTTGCAATACTCCTCTTACTGCATTCTCCAGGAGTACAGGACATGCACTTTGGAAAATACACCACATATTTCTTACCTCTGGTCCTTTGTTCATGCTTCTCTCTCTGTCTGGAACAACCTTTCTCTTTTTGCCCTTGCTAATCCTCACTCATCTTTCAATATTCAGTTCCAACATTAGTGCTTCTTCTGGGGCCCTCTTTTCCCATTAGACAGGGTAGGGTACCCCAACTTTGGCTCTCACAGCACCCAGTTCATACCATTTGGAATTGACTCTTGTGTGTGCTTGCTGGTCTATCACTCCCCTCTAGCCTGTGAGCTCCTTGGGGAATGTGTCCATGTATTATATATTTTCATACTCAGGATCTAGCACATAAAAGGAATTCAAGAAATACTCAGGGGTCGGATGTGGCTCAACTGGTTGGGCGTCCGTCTCCCATATGGAGGGACCCAGGTTCGATCCCCGGGACCTCCCGGTTAAAAAAAAAAAAAAAAAAAAAGAAATACTCAGTGAATAGATGAATGAATGAATGAATGAATGAATGAATGAATTTGATCCTCACAACATTGTCCAGTAGATATTCTTATCTCCCCTTTATTAATGGGGAAGCTGAGATATTATTATTGAAATTTTATGAACAAGGATATACTAGAAAACTTCTCTAAGTTCACACAGCTAAGATCACACAGCTAATAAGGGCAGAGCCAGAACTCAATCCCAAGTCTGTTAAGGCGTCCTTCTTGTCAATTTCAATGCTGATAGTCTAGGAATCTGAAAATACCAGGATCTGCTTGCTACTGGTGATATATGTTATGTGCAAATCCCTTAGAACAGGGTTAGTGCTGTTTTACCCCCTCCCCTAGGTACAATTGTTACCATTTGGGTCTTGTTCTGATTAAGTTTAATGTACTTGGTTTTGAATCTTAATTATTAGAGCCCCAAAGTGTCTCCTAAAGATTGATGCAGCGTGCCCAAGTATAAAGGGATGACAACAGTTGTTTGTTTCAGAGTTTATTTTCAGAGTGTGCCTAAAGTTGGAAGACAAAAAGTGATCATTTACATTATTTGCACTCCCTGCACCTGATACTTTTTCTAGAAGCAATTGCTAGGCTTAAAATTTGGATTAGCCAAGTGTCCTCAATTAACAAGAATTATCAAATCTGAGCTCCTCTCTTGTTTGAGAGAGGCTGGCACAGAGGCCAAGGGAGGTTAATGCACTGCTGAAGGGTACTCAGCCACATGGGCATAAATGCCATTTCCTGAATCTCTTCCCAGTGCTATTTCCCTCCATCATGCACCTCCACTAAAGTTGGCTGAATTCCAGAACACCATGTAATTACATAAAATTCTTCATGTATATGATGAAATCTTATAGAGTTCCCGAAGGCAGAATGAAAGAACAATGGTCCCTATGTATAGCTCTTCTCCCATCTTTTCCTTGCCCTTCATTTGCCCTTTCCTTTCCTTTTCTCCCTTCCCTTTACTCAAGCAAGTGGGTAACACTGAGAGGTAAAAAGTGGGCAGAGGTCCAAACTAATTATAACATCCAAATTCAACCTATAGCTAAACAAATATAAGTTGGATTTTCTAGAAGCGTTCCAATATCAAGTATTCTGTCCACTTCCCCTTAAGAATTTCTCCCAGTGCTAAATTCAAAATGGGATTCTGACCATCTTAAAGCAGGTAGTACTTCTGGCTGTGCCAGAGAAGCTTCAACTGAATAACAATATAAGTGGTGTTTTCCTTCTTGGGTCTCTGCCTCCAGCTCCTTTGCCTTTCCTCATCCACAGTGCCAGGCCACCAGTTCCCCTGTAATTGTTGGTTAAGCGTCTCACCCATTCCATCCACCTCTGCCTACCCAACTACCCTCAGGGGGTCCAAATCTCCCCTACTCCCTTTTTCTGTATAGCCACAAGCTAAGAATGGTTTTTACATTTTATAAAAATAAATCAAGAGAAGAATAATATTCTGTGACATGTGAGAATTATATGAAATTCAAATTTCAGTATCCATAAAAATGTTTTGAATTTTATCAATAAAAAAATCATAGAACTTTTTATCTCACTTGCTGTATAAGTACCTATGTGATAGCCTCAGTTTTGTCTTTTAACATGCAAAGCCCACAATACTTATTACTGGCCCTTTATAGGAAAAGTTTGATGCTCCCCTTTTATAAAGAAAGATTTTAATGTAGCTTAAAGCTCAGGTCTTAGAATCAGACAGATTTGAGCTACACTGGCAAAGTTAGGTACCCTCATATATTTGCTCATGTATTAAATGGGGGAAATAATGGCCCCTGCTCCCTAAGAATGTTGTAAGGATTACATGAGAAGAAGTATGTGTGGCACTTAGCACGTGCCTGGCACATAACAAACACTCAGAAGAGTTATTAGCAGTATCTGCAGCATCATCCCTGCTATTTTTGTCATTATTATTAGAGCAAATCTTCTGAGGCTCACTGCTGAAACTCCCAAATCTCTTAAAGCGGGTATGCCAGAGAAACAATGGTTTCACCCAGGGAAGGTTGATAACAGAAAAGTGTGCAAAACCTTTTTTCAGAAAAGCTCCTCAGTCTGAAGAAGTTCTGATAACAGGGAAGCACGTGGGGACTCTAGGTTAGATGTTAATCTACTTGAATGTGTGCACACTGTGGTTTCTATAAGGCTTAACCCTCACAGAGGAAGTATTTTCATATTGAGAGAGTCATTTATTATGCCAAATAAATCTTCAGTTGTTGAAATAAGTATAAGGTGGAGGAGGGAACCTGGTCAGTGGTGATGGGAAAAAATACACATCTAATCTTTTTGCACATGAAGCAGTCTTCCCGCAATCGTTGCCATTTCCAGTTCACCTACTTCTCACTATCCCCATTTTAGATTATTCAATAACCCTCCCTCTTCCAGCATTTACATTACGTGTACACATATTTTAATTTGATGTTGAGAAAGCTAAATATATTAAAAAACAGCATTACATTATTTTGTTTTTAAATATTTATTTTCATTTATAAATGCAAGATAACCATATTATCAAAAATTTGAGGAAAGGAGGAAATAAAGGGGGATAGAGTCAATACCTCATCTCAAATCATATTTTCCCTAAGTATCTGCTTTTTTATGGAGTTGTAATCATTATACAATTGTATTCACAGTGTCTAAACAATTTTATATGCTACAATTTTCATTTAACTTGCTGAAAGCCTTTCTATATTATTTATAGTGTTTGTAACCATTATTTAGATGTATGCAGGACACAGCTAAAGCAAACAGCAACTCTAAGGGTAGAGGACAACTTTCCTTTTTACAAGCCACCACAGTCCCACACCAGTGTGCACAGCTTGGCAGATGGAGCACAGACTGGATTTCAGTCTCCACTTGTCTCCATTTTCCCTTGCTTGGGTGCCTTTGTGCAGTGAACAACCTGAACCATTATGCCAGGCAGCCTTAGCCATAGCAAGTCTGTTCTCCACATTCCCATCCTGGAGCCCTGGCCTATTGATCAGAAGATGCCAGCTGTGAAGTCTTGGGGAAGTATATAGTAAAGAATCTGTCCTCATCAAAAGAGAGATGTGGCCTTTACCCTTGACATCTGGGTGATAATCTATGTCATACCTGATAGAAGCATCCTCGTTTAGGGGAAAGGTTGGCTATACCAAATCTTAGAGTAGTATTGGGCACACCAAATAGTCTTAGAGTAGGGACTGGTCATGAAGAAAGATCAACCATGGGATTTAAGATGGAGACTCTGGGTCCCTCAGTATCAGGTGGCCTGGAGACCAAGTTCAATCATGTGAGCAATCAATTAATCAATCATGCCTATGTAATGAAGTCCCAATATAATCTCTGGACATTGAAGCATGGGTGAGCCTCTCTAGTTGGCACTATTCCATGCAATCGTCACATATTGAGACCAAAAGAGTCATATATCCTAAGGACAACAGAGGTTTCATGTTTGAAACCCTCTCAGACTCTACCCTATGCCTCTTTTTTAGTTGATTTTGATCTGTATCCTTTCCCTGAAACAAACTAACTGTGACTATAATAGCTTTAGGGAGTTCTGTGAGTTCTTCTAGCAAATTATCCAAACTGAGGGTGGTTTCAGGAAGCTCCGAAATTTGCAGTTGGTGCCTGTGGCAAGGACTGCTTCCTTCATTACTGGACAAAAATTAGTGTGATTGTTACCCTAGCAAGGATTCAATTAAATTCTTTGCCAAAGGCTCTTGTTCTCTGCGCCTTCTATCTAGACGAAGGAGAGAAAGTTCCTTGATCTCTCAATGGCTCTTACCTTCAAGACTTTGTTCAAATCTCTGTAGGGGTACTTGCCGTTCTAGGATTTATCTGTTTGCTCCCCTCCACTCTCATCTTCACCCATCCCATAACCTGTGAGCACATCAACGACAGGATCAACTCACCTTGCAGAGCTCAGCCTAGCGGACCATCTGGTTCTGGCCTATAGTGTACGTCCAGTAAATAAGCGAGCAGCTTCGTGTGTCTGTGTGTGTGAATAAGGGAGGAATCAATCAATGAATAAATATATAATTGGAATAATAGTGACTACCATGCAGGATTTTTGAGAGGAATAAGTAAGAAAAATCTTTGCCAAAGCACTGAGCACAGTGCCTGGCCTTTGTTTATGCTCCATAAATGTTAAGTTTCCTTCCTTTCTTCATTTACTAGTCATAAAAGGCTTCAATCTAACTTCTGGGGTTTATGACATCATTTTCATTTATATGTTGGTTTATTTTTGTAACTGGGCACATCTAAGAAGCCCCAGACTCAATTTTCATCTGTGCTTTTGACTTTTTGAAATGTAAGGTTATTGCAACGTATTTTAGGGAGCAGATTTTTATTTGCATGTTGTAAGCAAAGAGCCTCTTTGCCAAGCATGGGTAAGTGCTCAGTGCAACCCCCATATTGGGTCTTTTGAAAACATAAAGGGGAAAATAAAAGAAATACAGTAAAGTAGTGCAAGAATTTAGAGAGAAAGAGACTAAGAAAACCTTAATTTAAGAGGACATATTAAAACTACCCAGCCATTAGAAGGGGATAAAAAGGAATATATGAAAATATTGCAATAATTTATAGAAAAAATTACTAAGATTATCTTAATTTAAAAGCAGATATTAAAATGGTTCAGCTATGACCAGTATACAAACAATAAGTCTTTCCAGATATTATATTTAACCATTAAAAGAGAAAGCACTTTCAAGAATTGATTTTTCTATTTTATTCTGATTAGTTATGTGTGCACGCTTTCTTTTACCTTTGCCTAATGAAAAAAGCAAAAGAAAATAGACCTGAAAACTGCTAAGTCTAGCTGTGTTCATTTTAGCCCACGAGATCTTTTTTTTTTTTTTTTTTTTTTTTCGGAGATTCAGGTGGCATAGAAAAGGTTTGAAATAAGTTAAAGCGAGACTTTTTTAATAGTGCCCAACCTCCTGAAAAAAACAGAAACAAAATTGCTGTGCCCACTAGATAGTAAAACAAACAAACAACAATAACAAAAAAACACCCCTGAAATTTGGCATTCCTTAACCAAGACACAGTTCTTTTAAAGACTTCGAGTTATCGCCATTCTTCCCTTGGGTACACTGACAGGACACCTAAATATGATTACTGTTTAATCTGATCTTCCTTCTTCAGGATGGCAAACTCTCCTTTACAGCTACTTCAACTAAGGAAAGAGCAAGAAGGAACTTCTCCTTCCCCAATCTGGAGCAGAATCTGAGGTGGGGTCGGGGTGGGAAGGGGCCTCACGTCTTAGATCCTGTGAGCAGGGGAGACCAGATTATTTGTGTGGGTTAGATTATATCCATTAGAGCTGCAATATGGTGTCTCTAGAAGCCAGAGGTGGTTCCCTCTCTCTGTCTGGCTCCGGTGGGGTGTATCTATGGGCCCTTCTCGCCCAGACTTCTTTCTATTGCCATAACCAAAGGGTTCTCCCATTTGGCTTGCGCCAAGCCCAGCTCAGTGCCCACAGCAAAAGAAGAAAAGGAACAGCACATAAATATATCTGACAATGTCATCAGGGATTAGAAAACAGAATTGCCAATAAATATGGTAATTAGGTCATTTGAGACTTCCAACACAGGGTTCTCTGAAAATGCAATCTCAGAACTGGAGTCCAGAGCTGATTTTTGCACCATTAAGGAGAATTATGAGAGAGTCGAAACTTTTAAATAACACTTAGGTATTTTTCATGGGTGAGTTAATAACTTTTCTGTCCATGCTAGGAAAATTTTAATGAGGAAGTCATACAAAGACCGCAGCCCCCATCCCCAGCGGCCCAGTGATGGAACTGGCAACTCTAGAGCAAACCCCACTCCTGTGGAAGCCGAAATGCAGTTTCGCTTGGGGATACAAAGAGCGTTTGGTTGATGCTTAAAAATTCAATTCAACTGTTATTTACAGGAGGGAAAAGAAAAGCAGTCTTTTTCTCTAATTCAATATCATCGAAGCTTTAATTATATTTTGCTATTTCACAGGGGGAGTTTTGGATTTTTAATCAATCTCCAGGCCATGGTTCAGCTAAGTGTGTTTGCTATTATGAAGCCTTCCTTTGTTCAGGGGATATTTCAAGGAAATCTTCCCTTTGTGTTTGGAAAAGTGAAAGAGAAGGCAGCTAGATGTCACTTCCTCCAGGAGGTCACCCCTGAACACACAGGACTGAGTTCGGAGCTCCTCCTGAGTACCATTAGCATCTTCCTGCTCTTATTCTGACACCGATGGTTGCATCGAGATTGCTGGTTTTCTTGTCTTCTCTTCTCCTCTAACTTCTGAGCTCCTCCAAGGACAAGGACTGTGTCTTGTTCCCTCTGGGATGCTTGATTCTTCCACAGCTCCTGGCAAATAACAGGCTGGGAACAGATATTTATTGAATGAATGAGGGCGCAGGGCCTGCAGGAGTTGGGAGATGCCCTAACGATATAAAATTAAGTGCAGTGTTCTAGTCCCATGTTCTATTTTCCTGTAAGGCCATTTGCATAATTCCTTGTAATTTCCCATGTTCTATTTTCCTGTAAGGCCATTTCCTAAAATATAATCTTTGTGAGACGGAGATAAAAGCACCTTAGAGCAGTAGTGCTCAATCCTATTAATAATTAAAATCACACTAAAAAATTAAAATATAGATTTCCTTGTGAAATTCTAGGGTGGAGATCTGAAATATTATTCTTTACTAAACTGTTATTGTTGTTATTGCTATGATTTAGTCCCCAGATGATTCTGGAATTTGGAAACTCCTGCTTTTGATATTAAATAATGCAATCCTTTCAGTTGACAGATGAAACCCCTAACTAGAAAAATTAAGGGAAACAGATGTGGCTCAAGCGATTGGGCTCCAGTCTACCATATAAGAGGGACAGGGTTCAATTCCTGGGGCCTCCTGGTAAAAGACAAGCTGGCCCATGCGGAGTGCTGGCCCAGGAAGAAGTGCTGGCCCACACGGAGAGCTGGCACAACAAGATGACACAACAAAGAGATACAGAGGAGAGACAATAAGAGATGTGGAAGGAAGGAAGGAAGGAAGGAAGGAAGGAAGGAAGGAAGGAAGGA
>JAKSZT010054489.1:16471842-16597065 GCA_026826555.1 Tolypeutes matacus
GAAGGAAGGAAGGAAGGAAGGAAGGAAGGAAGGAAGGAAGGAAGGAATCTCTTAAAAAAATTAAGAGACTTGTCTAAAGACACAAAACAAGTTAGTGACAATGGTAGATCTTGAACCCAAGTTTCCTGATTCTCAGGTTTTTTATCTTTTTGTTGAACTTTAAGTCCATACAAGATTACTGAGTGCCTATTATATGCCAGCACTCTACTGGGTGTTGGAAATAAAAGACAGATAATAATAAAACTCTCCTTTATTGAGAACTTACTATCTATGTGGGTGAAATGCTTTTAATAATATATCCTATAACATAGGTATTATTATAATTGAATCATAAAGTTGCAACTTGAAGAGGCTGACATGCTTGGTGGAAAAATATTGCTTGCTTTTAAGCAGAGGGTTCTACTGTTGAAGAATTCCAAATCTAACAGGATAAATAAGTGAAGAAATAACTTTATGTGATTGGGTGAAGGGGTCTCCTCCACCTCTTCCTCCCATTCTTGTCTTTCCTGGAGCCTGGTGAATTTGATAACCTACCAAACGAGAAAAGGAGACAGATGCTCATTAGCATAATGAAGTATGGAAAATGTCAGCCACAGGTAGCAATTGTGGAATAAAGATTTGATTTCTTTTTCTTTTCTTTTCTTTTTTCTTCTCTTCTCTTCTCGTTTCTCTTTTCTTTTCTGATAATCCACTTGGAGATCAGAGCTCTGTAAAGCCCCTGCTTCTCCTTCCCTTTCTTCACCCTCCAAACCCAAAGTTTCTCTTGGCTGTACCAGCTGCAGTTAAGAAACAGGTAAGAAAATAACTAACAATGGAGGGGCCAGCAGACCTTGTTGGAAGGCGGGGCCCCAGTAGTCATGGAGTTAGAGGGCTAAGAGTGTCAATTTGGGATGAAAGAAGACAATGAGAGAGAGCCTAAAGATCACAGTCTGCAGATGAGGTAAGTGGCCATGAGCATGCTTTGAAATCCTAGGTGTAACGCCCACAATCATGAAATGTGGGCTTTTTCATGATTGGGTGGAGGGCGAGCAGAGCCAGGCTTTCATCCTATCAACAGCAAGTACATTTCAGGAGTGCTACTGGGCCCAGATAAGGAGCAACAAAATCTATCTGAAGATATGGTGTAGGGGATAAAGAAAGTTATCAGGGAGGGCTTGGCAAGAATTGAGCCAGCAGAAACAGTGTTCACCAACCTTTGGGAAGGAAAATCCTAGCTTGGGGGCAGGCCTTGCAAAAGCTCAGAGACTTGAAAGTGTGTCCTATTCGGAAAATGCTGCATAGGTCAGTGGTTCTGGCCTTTTGGTACTTGTGGAAATTCCGAGTCTTAGGTCCTGCCCTCAAGATTCTAATTCAGTAAGTTTAAAGAAGACTTTCTTTTTCCTTCAGGTAACTAGTTAGAATTCAGAGGGTCCTTGAACTTGAATGAATTTACATCCTTCTTTTCATTAACGTTGAACTGAAATTTCACATTTTGAATACAGACAACAAAGTAGGGTAGTATTAGTAGAATCACCAACAGACATCATAGATATTTTCATGTCATAATCCTGTTTTGCAGGTATCTGAAATATTGTTTATGCCAAAATACAGTAGTTATTGAACTTGCTACTAAATCTTGTTATTGTATGAGTTGATAAAGAAGTACCTGTTATTAACCCTGGAAAATTTAAACATGGTTAGATAGAAAACTGTATAATTGGTTGTGTGTGTGTGTGATCCTATGTGTTTAATTGCACACATTTTAAAACATACTGAGAAATCAGTCCAAAGGCCAAAGGGGTCCAAAGCATAAAATGTTTAAATATGTCTTACAGAGTAAGTTCCAGAAATCTCCACATTTGATACACAAACCAGATATTTTGAACCAAACTTTGAGAGAACCTGATGTCAGTTATATTGGGGGGGGGGGTGGCTACTGTAGGGAAATCAGGGGTGAAAAGAGGTGTTGAGGAAGCAACAGTGCATGAAAATGAGACCAGAAAAAAGTCCATTAGGGCTAGTTTGCAAGTCTTCCCAAAAGAGTTTGTTAGGTACAGCCAAAGAATATCACACTCTCAAACTTAAATGTGAAGTCATAAATGGGTAATGCATGCCACTTGGCCACCCAAGTGGAATTTATTCTTTACTTCCTAAAGCCACTATTAAACCACAGGAGCAAAGCTACCAGGGTTTATGACAACAGTGGATTTTTGTGCATGCTATGTGTCTTATTACCTTGACACCTTAAGCCAAGAAAGGCAATAAAAACAAACAAGCTATGAGAATAAGAGAAAACTGGACATTTCAAGACACCAAGGCCCTCCTGGGAAAGAAAGGTGGGAAGCTGAAGCACGTTTGCTGCATCTTCTGCTGAAGGATCATGCTAGCAGACAGCTGCCACTTAGCTCTACCCTGAGAAAGAAGAGGCTGTTAAGCCACAAATGGAGATTAAAAAGCAAGCCCACTCACAGTCTAATTTCAAGTGTCTTATTTGGCCTCTGTGTTTTAATTATAAATGATGTTCATCTGTGGGCTCAAAAAGAACCAAGAACTAAGATGTATTATGTATTTACTGAAAGCCAGGTAATTTATAAACTTGATCTCATATAACCCTCAGGAAGCTACTCTAATCTCCATTTTTCAGTTGAGTCAAGTGAGGCTCAGGCAGATAATGATCTTTTTGTCTAGAAGGTAAAAGAGAAACTAGCACAAACCCTTGCCGATCATACAATTCCATGTTGCTTCTCTAATTTGCACTGAGGAATTTCTACAATTAGTTGGGGAGAGAAATTATATACCATTCTTTAAAAACAAAACCAAGTTAAAGGTGGCAATGATACATTCATTTATCTCTCCAACTACCCAAACTCAGTAAAAAGAAAGTAAAGGGAATATTTCTAAGCACAAACCCTCAAGGACAAAGAAAACAGGAGAAGAGACAATAGCTGCAAAATCTTAGAAGCTGTAAAGCAGATGGATGGGTGACACTGACATAGTAGCCACCAGGATCCTGAATCCTACGTCTACAGTGGGAAAATCAATGTACAAGCTGGTTTATGCCACAGATGTCCCAAAAGGATCAGAAATTGGTGGTACTGTATATTTCTGGAATGGGAAAGATTGCGGGGCTAGGAAGAAGAGCTTGGTTTTTTTTAAGTAGGTTTAAGAATAAGTTAAACCCAAGTTTCTTTCTCTATGAATCACAGCCAAGAGCCAGTATTTTTCCCTCTGCAGCATAAACACCTGGAGGTTTATTCTTTGGAAGAGTTCAAACAAGGGGTTTTTGCCCTGGGAGACACCAGACATAGAGGAATGGGGCTTTGTACTATAAAAGATGATGTCAGGGAAGCGGCTGTGGCTCAATCAGTAGGGCTCCCGTTTACCATATGGGAGGCCCCGGGTTCGGTAACCGCACGGCATGGTTAGCTGACCCAGAGAGCACAAGCAGCAAGGGGGGGTGGATAAATGAATAAATAAATAAAATCTTAAAAAAAAAAAAAGATGATGTCATGAGAAAGTTTACAGACTGATTTGAGACCCATCTTCCTACGACCCCCTTTCAAGAAACATCTTGTTGCTCATTTTGGGGGAGAGGGGATGTCAGCTCCAGCATGTGTCTGGCTCAGCCATAGTGAGCATCCTTGCCCAAGGTCATGACCTTCCTGAGACAGCCCACATCCAATTACTGATGGAGGTCGGGGCGTAAGGGCCCAGCCCAACACAGGCCACTCAGATGGGCAGCACTTGCCCAAGAGCTCCCCGGCATGGCCTGAATCACAGTTTGACTTCTACTTAATCCTGCTTCCTCCTCCAACCTTCACAGGTGTTGGTCCCAGATAAACATCTCATATCCCAATTTTTTCTCAGCATCTATTTCTGGGGAAAACAACTTGTGAGCCACCCCCAGAAAATAATGGACTAAATAAAATATCAGCAGTTTCCCATGAAATGCCTAAAGTAATTCTTCTTATAGTGAAGCTAGTAGTTAGCGAGTCCAATGCATACACTCAGGGTTCCAATCAGCTTCTTTATTTAACCACACACTTGTGTATGAGACACCCAAGCATTACTAGACATCTTAGAGAAGGTTGTAACATGAAAAGTAGAATCTAAAATAAATAGAAAATTGCAAGAGGTAGGGCAACAGATTATCCTTATCAAGATAAGATATTGCACCCATGAATCAAAAGAGGAAGCATAAAAATATCAGAGAAACATAAAACTCTTGGAAATTAAAATTATGATACCAGTAATAGTTAGCAAGCACCTCAACAAACGAGTTCGAAGGTAGAGATGAGGCAATCTCCCAGCAGGTTGAGCAAAAGAGAGATAGAAATGACTACTGACAAAGAAAGATAAAAAAAACTAAAAGCCCTCAGAGTTTGAGTAGGCTCTGTGATGGACTTCTCCAAGAAGATGCAATTGCGATGACCTCTGGTGAGTCAGAACTAGATGAGAGGACATTTGGACAATTATGGAGACTTCGGGGACCACTTAGTGAGATGAACAGCAAAGGAAACAAACCTGGAAAGGCAGTTACTAACTTCAGAGAACACAAAAAGCTGTGCAAGAAAGAAAATGTAATCCTAAAATATGGCAGGGTTTGTCTGTAAACAACATTTACATATTTTGACTAGTGTAAACAATGAATATTTATCTCACCGTAATTAGGTAAAAACCTGTTGGGAGAACAAGGATGGCGAAATTGTGAGAGTCTGTGGTGGGGCCTTCGTAAGACGAGGGAAAGTGATCTAACTCCTGGTGTTCTAGAGTGGATAGCAAATACAGAAAACCCAAAACAGAAAAACCGAAAAGTAGCATTTAGAGGTATGGAAGTATTAAATATCAAGCATTTTTAAAATGACTAAAATGTTTTAAGCGGTTGCCTCTGGGGGTCTGGGAATGGGAAACATGGAAGACAGCTTTTTTTGGTGTGCTTTAATAAGCCTTGTAGAACTATTTGACTCCTTAAATCATGTTCATGGACAACTTTAATAAAAATAAAAACTACACTTTAAAAAGAGCTGTGCCAACCAGACAACCAGACTTCCCTTTTATCCTGAGGTGAGTTAGTGTTGGCCTCCCACCTCCTCCCCTTCCTGGCTGAGCACGCAGCTCCTGGTCTCCTTAAAACGTGCTGAGTCTGGGAGATGGTGATAGATGGTCCAGGCTCTCCCAGTGAAATGATGGTCTTAAAAAAAAGGAGAGAATGTGCTGGGGATTTAGAAGGCAGAGGCACTGGAAAGAAGCATAAATTACCCCACCATAAACATCACAGAAATGCTGACACTAACAGCTGTGGGGTGATTTTTGTCATAAGTGTCAGCTTGATGCCAGATACCACGGGCAGTTGCAAAAAGTGTCCAAGTTTCCCCTGAAACTTTCTGGAACAACTGGGCCCCATCCTTAGGAATGCATCACAGTTTTGGCAAATGTCATGATTAGACAGCACTTTAGAACAGTGCTGTCCAACTTTCTGTGCATCCTCCATGTTTGCAGGGGGAGTGGAGGGGTAAGTGGGACACACGGAGGACTTACATTTATTGATTCACTGCAATCATTTCTTTACTTGAAACAGAAAGAAAAAGCTAAAAGCCCATGGTCTCTAGGTTTTGCTCTGGACAGCAGACACTAAATTCTTCCATCACCTCCCCCCTCCCCCCTTCCACTAGCAGATGCTGAAAATAGGGTGTGACCTATGTTGGGCCTTCTTTAAGAATGGGGGACAGGAGGATTAAAACTTTGTTTCTGAAGACTCTACCTCACTAAACATGGATATATGTGATGAATGGATCATTAATATAGGAAAACTCTCCAATGTCATTTTCAGTTGGGAAAGACATGCCTCAGCCATGATCCTGTCATCTATTTTATTAAAGGTTAGAAAGCTTTCAAGTCTAGAGAGAAGAAAAATAAAGTTGTCAGTAAAATAGAAAAACAGGTTTGAAGGTCAACAAGACATTGTGAGAAACATCCAAAACTGGGAGAAGAAAACTACAGAGCATAAGATATGTTTGCATTCTTGCTATGCCGAGAATGAAGTAAGCCAAGAATGCACCACCTGAAAATAAGGCTGTCAATAGACACGAACTCAAATGGATTTCATGAGGATTAAGTAAATTAATACACATAAAGCACTTTGAACATGTTAGCCATTAACATTGTAGTTGCAGCTCTTGTTACTATTATCTGATGGAGGAAGTTGGAGCACAACCCATTGTCAGCACTTCGCCGTGTCTTTCTGGGTATGACATCTATGGTGGGAAAGGGGGCAAAATGGATGGAAAGTATTGAATAGAAGAAGGTTTAGGGACAGGACAAGTCTAAAATGCAGAGCTGGGTCAAGGTCTCTGGCTCCCAGAGCAGCCACAGTTCTTACCCCAAGGACAGTGCCTCTTTGAGGATGAGCTGGGCCGTTCCCCAGTATTAAACTCTGTGACAAGGACCCCACACGCAGCTGGCCCAAATCTCAGGCCCAAACCAATCTTTCAGCTCTCACACAGCCAGTTCCCAGGTACAGGCCGGACCCAGGAGGAACTGTTCCAGCATCTGTGATCCCACAAGCCAGCATCATGCCCCTTCTCATCTTCTGACCCATTGTCAGGGCTGGTCCACTGGTCCCAGCTCTGCCTATCCTCCTGGAAACTAACTTTATAGCAGTTGTTCCATTGTCTTTGTCTAACCGAAATCCTTGGTAATGGTCCCCTTGTCTCCCAAGTAGCTCTTTCTAACTTGGAACCTTTGAAGAAGGAATTGGGGGAGGTAAAGTCCTTTCTTTCTCCAAATACCATCTGGGCCCTCTGGGCACATTGACTCACTCTCTCCCCAGAGCTCTGCATTCCACAAGGACTAGCTGGCAGCCATCACAGTGGAATGACATAAGTAGAAATATAATTGGTTTTCCTCTGGGTGGGGCCATCTGATATATACCTGTTTTCCCAGCAGAGGCACTAAAGATCAGCTCCAAGATGTCACTCTACTTCTACCTGTTTTGAAATTGCCAGGCAAATTCTTATGGCAGCTTCCTTTGGAAACTGGCAGCTTCATTTGGAAGAGCACAAGTAAATCAACCTCCAGGGAGTCTTTTCAATTTACTCCCAATTTGCAGATTAAAAAATGAAGGCTCAGAATGGTAAACCAATGCACAGTGGTAGAAAATTGATGTTAATGCATGTATACCTGATTCTAAGTTCATCTCCTCTCCACAATTACAACAAAGGCCCTCTGTAAAACAGAGAGAGGCATGGACTAGAATCCAAAAACCAACGTCCCTTAAAAACTTTTCTTCACATTTGATTTTTTTTTTTTTTTTTTTTTTCTCTGCTGCTGCTGCTGTTGTTGTGTGTGTGTCAGGGAACAGTGTGATTCTCAGCGTGGACATGCTTAGGTAAGAAGGACATGGATTAATCAAAATTGTTATTCAATAAACACTAGAGAAAGGAAGAGAGGAAACGAGGGAGAGGAGGAGAGAAAGGAGAGGAAGAGAAAGAAGTAAAGAAATGGTTTGAAGGGAATAAGGGAAAGAAATAGTAAAGGACAAAGTCCCTCCCACACAGCTTTCAGCTCTGAGTTGAGGCACCAACTGAGAGCATGAGGAGAAGGCAAGTTCAAACTAGAACATCCCATGGCAATATGTGGCACTGAACTGAGCCCAAAGACCACGTCTTACGTTTCTGATTGTAGGACACCAATGATTGTAAGACACACCTTGATTTAATAACAGACTTCCTGAGGACGATGAAGGTGGGAAACTAACCCTTCAGTAAGTCTTATATAGATGATGTGGTTTCTTCATCTTCTTAGCTTGGAAAACGTTGAGACTGGATGCCAGTATCAGCTAGGAAATAAAATAAAATATCACCTTCATCATGGGTGAAGCTGGGTTGGAGAACTGCTATTTGGATCTGCTGCCCAAAGGGGCCTTTGTACGCGCCTCCCACCCCCAAGTTTGGACTTCCTCCATGCCTTAGGCAGAGTCTACAAGGCAACAGGACCATCACTAGCCCAGGTAATAGAAAACGGTGTCCCGTCTGGATACAAACGTGGCATATGGAGTGAGGGTGCATTTCCATCCCTGTCTGGTCCCCACGGCTGGCTGGGTGCTTGTGTCAGTGCACAAACCACTCCATTGTTTGCAGCCATCTTGCCAAACAGGGACTTACTCCTCAGTCTGCCTCATAGAGAACTTAACCTGGCTGCCACCCACTGATCCTAACAGAGGGCCAGGGAGACCATGGGCCTCCAGCCCTGCCTCTAGAAGAGGCCTTGGTTCCTGGTGGCCTTACTACATGGAAGATGAATCAAATAGGATACATCACACCAATTAAGCAAGCCAGGCAGCCTGAAAAGGCAAAGACAGGCAGACCATGCAGGAGCAGTGGCCTTTTACAATCCGTTCTGGCCAAGGAATACCAACTAATGCAGGGGTTTTAAAAGTTTTAACCGAGACCCGCAATAAGAGGTAGGCTTTACATAGTGACTCAGTGTTCACAAACACATACAAGCACACACCTGAAATACAATTTTCTAGAAACTATATTTACAACACTCTCTGTATTTTATTTCTTTAAATGTAGCTCTTGACATTTATTGAGTGCATGACCCTAATTAGTAACGACCCTGTTCTGAAAAAACTCTGAATTGTGGAGGTCAAACTCTTGCCCCCACTGGACAAATTATTCTTCCTTCCTTAGGGAAGAGTAAGGTGAATGGAGGGACAAGCAAACATTACCTTCCTCATACTTCCAAGCAGGATGAAGTTCACATTCTGTGACCCCCAAAAATGAGGGAAGAAAAAGTAGTATGACTGTGAACCCCACAGAACAGACATAATATTTTGCATGATGGATGACAATTTTAGAAATACCAAAATATTTGGTTTTTTTTAAGTGCTTCTTTGAAGCAAGGAAATATGGTTATTTTCCTAAATGGTGACTTGAGTCAAAAGTATTTTGTTTTTGTTTTTTTATAAATACGCCTGGTGGATGGTTTCAGAGTGTGACCAAATCAACGCATTAGCTGAAGTGACTCAACTGGAACAAACCAAAACAACAAATCATCCTTCGAGCTGAACCAATATTTTGTTCCCTTCAAGCTTCAATGAAGCCCAAGACTGAAGGCTTCAGAAGTGTTGATCCTAGATGTGAGGGGCTTCGCGTCAAGCTGCTATGCCTCCCTGACTTGTGCTCTATGGCCCAGCCATCCCCAGATGCTCTCAGTTCCCCCAAAGATCCCAAAATGCTTCATACCTCCAAGCCTCTGCTCATATAGCCACACCGGTCTAGACTGTCCTTTCTCTTCTTTCAAAACTCAAGTACCACTTCATTCATTCACTCATTCATTCACTTTTTCAACAACTTTAATTGAAGACTACCCATATACCAAGACCATACTGGTTACTGGAGGACCCAAAGGTCAATAACGCATAGACCTTGTTCTTAAAAAGTCCAGTCAAGTCCAATAGGTCCTCATAACATAATGTGATAAGAATAAGAATACAAGCAAAAGAAAAAATAAAAAACAGCAACAACAGGAAAAAAATAAAGCAAAAACACCGAACTCGACATAATGAATCAGGTAAGGACCCCTGTAATTGCTGATGCCTGACACAAGTTGGAGGGGTGAAGGAGAGAGGGGAATTCTAGGGGAAAGGAGCCCTTCAAGTTAAATAGCATTCTTCCAAATTAGAGATAAGAAACTGAGGCATAGATTGGTTATATATATTTCCCAAGATGCAAACTTATCCAATAACTGTTGGTACCTGATGCCAATACACACTAACTCCAAGGCAGGTCTCTTAATCATTAGTTCAAATTGTCTTTCATTTGTCGTAGGAATCCAAACAAAAAAGAAATCCCAGTGGAGACTTAAACAAACATGGTGGCATCCAAGTACTAATTCCAAAAAAGAAGCCAAAGAATTGGTGAGAGGCACAGAAGGAACTTACAGAAGGGACAGTGATTGGGATTGGGTCAGGGACAAAATTTGATGGTGCAGAAACTGTCATAAAAGCAATCTCTATCAGCAAGTCCACATAGACAGTATGTAACACACGGGGATAGCAATGTCTACCGTACAGAGCTGCAATGAGGATTAAATTAAGTGAGATAAAGTGAATAAAGCACCCCCCGTAGTTCCTGGGACATGATGTGTGCTGAATCTACACCACTTCTGCTTCTGCTTTGCACCTTAGTTTTTCCCTCTCTTGCTGAGAAGATATACCCAGGTTCCTCCACTTCTCTGCTGCAGGGTAGGCAGGAACCTGGAACCCAGCCCCATCGTGGTATGAGGGGGCCCCTAACAACAAGCCTGGGCTGGGAGTGGCCAGTCAGCAGAGTCCTAGGGCACCAAGCAGGGCCTGTGAGAGTGAAAATGGAAGAACAGGGTCCACCTTTAAGAGCCTGCAAGGGAGCCAAGAACCACCCATACCCTGCAGGAAGGAACTGTTAATTGTGTCATTAATAACACTTAACATTGTCCCAGTGCTTTTCTGAGCTAATAAATTCTCCAAATCCTGGAAAACAAATGGCTGGGTATTTTGGAGACTGCCCTCTGTCTCTGAGGAAGAAGGGTAGAGAAGTGTGTCTTCCACGAGGACTAAGAGAAGGGGAAAGCTTCATTACCACTTCCTGGAGCCATGAGAGAGGTGAGGGCAAGGAGGCATGGTGGAAATGTACTCCTCCATCCCTAAGACCCCTTCAAAAAGGAACAATCACTCCGGGTATGAAGTTCTACAAGGCTCACCCATCTCTAGGACACATTGCCCAGATGTAGCAAGTGTTTTCAAGCTGCTGCTTTCCCCAGAGCACAGGACCAAGCTCAGCAGCCAGGGGACAAGTCATGGAATCAGCTGCTCAACTCTGCCAGCATTTAACTCAGTGCATACTTACTTTATAGACCGGAATCTGGGGAGACCAGGATAATCAGGCCCAGTTGACCCCCTTCATGGGAATTTAGAGCTGAGTGTGTGAGACGGAAGAGGCAGAGAAGCAAGGAGAAAGCTACAGTATGAGAGAAGTGTTCAGATAAGTGGAAGCACAGAGAACCTGTGTCAATATGAGAAGTCCCGAAAGGTCCTGACGAAGAATATATGTGAGCTGTTTTGGAAGATGATTAAAAGATCTACCAGGAAATGAAGGGATTGGGCAAGTGGGGATTAGATGTGGAAATGCTTAGAGGCAAGAGAAGACAAAGCACATTCAGGAATTTGAAAATAGTTCTATGCACCTTGGGAGATGAGGAATTTAAATTTGCCATGACCTGTGTCATCATAAAGGGAAGGCAGCATAGTGGGCAAGCACTCAAGTATAAAGATAAATCTAATCTGGGAAGCGGCTGTGGCTCATTCAGTAGGGCTCTCGTTTACCATATGGGAGGCCCCGGGTTCGGTTCCTGGGGCCTCCTGGTGAAGGCAAGCCTGCCCGCACGGCGTGGTTAGCTGACCCAGCGAGCACAAGCAGCAAGGGGGGGATAAATGAATAAATAAATAAAATCTTTAAAAAAAAAAAAAAAAAAAGATTAATCTATGAGGAGGGTTCAAAGGAAAGAATAAGGGTTAAAGGAGAGGAGACCACCTTTGCGTTATAGGAAATATCAAGTCAGAGTGTGGCTGAGGGGAGGGCTGGCTTGATGAGGCCAGAGCAAGCATTTCTCTGGCAAGTCCTTGCAGGCGGACCCTACCCCAGAGGTTCTGTATCACCGGGTCTGGGGTGGGGCCCAGGAACCTCCCTTCCACCACTCATCCCTGTGACACAAATGCAGGAGAGCCATCGACCTCGCTTTGGAGATTCCCGTAGAGCCTTCCTGGTGCCTGGGCTGGCCTCATGCACATTCTGACCTGGTCTGTGCTGTTTGCACAGACATCCAGAAGCTCCAGCACCCATTCTGAGATCACCATGGTGCTACAAAGGAGGTTTTCTTACTGTCTTCCAGCGTTCCACCTTGTCAAATCTAGAAAAGCTACTGAAACATACACTTTCAAAATTCTGTCCCGTATAGTAAATTCCTTCAGGGCAGGGGCATATCTTATGGGAAGGCGTATCCCAGCTCCTAGCACAGATCCCTGTGAATCAGTAACAAAAACTTGTTTAATTAATGGAACTGATCTCCGTTTCTTTTCTGAAAAGTTTCCTATGCAAATATTAGCAGGCATGGTCATCATGGTTGCTTATGTAGATACAATGTGCCTAGGGGACTCCCTGTCCTAATTTCTCTCTTAAAAAAAACAGGAATCTGGTCTCTAGTTTACTATTCCAAGATAACAGTTGTCGGGGACCAAGGTTTCTGTTTATTTTGTTGCCTGGGTACTGGTCATTTCAAGGTACAATAGATGTAAGAAAACCCAGTTTTCTGACTTTCCTACTAAAGCCATGGGACACTGAGAAAGTGATCTATTGTATCCATGCTTCAATTTCTCTAATAAAAAGAGAGAATTAGACTATTTATTCATTGGTTCATTCATTCACTAAATATTAATCAAGCACTGCTCTCGGTGTGGGGAGTCAATGGTTAATATGACAGACTCTCTCCATGACCTGACAATATCAGGATGAATTATGAGACCACCCACTGGGCATACCATCACCCTTATCCAAAGTTTGGAAGCATCCTGGAACTGCCCCTCATTTCTGATCTTCCTATCAACCACTAAGTCTGGATAATTCTATTACTTAAATATTCCTGTAATCAATTCCTTCTTCTCCATCTCTATTGCACAGATCTAGCTGGTCCCTGCCTCTAGTCTCTGCCTCCCCAATAAGGTTCATATTCCTACATGGCCCCCAGGTGGGCTTTCTAAAATATAAATCTGATTCTGTCACTACTCTGCTTATACAGATTCCCCAGAGCCCACCAGAAAATAGTAATATTAGCTAACAGCACCTGCTTGCTAGGTACCAGGCATGGTCCTAAAGGACCTTACGTACCTCAGCTCATTAGCTCACAGGAACCACGTAAGGTAAGTATCACTAGCTCACAGGAACCACGTAAGGTAAGTATCATTAGCTCACAGGAACCACGTAAGGTAAGTATCATTAGCTCACAGGAACCACGTAAGGTAAGTATCATTAGCTCACAGGAACCACGTAAGGTAAGTATCGTTATCATTTCCGTTTGTGCTGGTTGTTTATCTGTTAGCTGTCAGCTCCAGTCCTGCCCACCTATGTTCTCCTTTACACTGCAGAGGGTGTGGGAACCTGCAAACTACATTTCCCAGGCTCCTTTGTCAGCTGGCTGAGGGTGGGCTCGGCGATGGGAGGCCCTGGGGAGAGATGGGAGAGCTGGAGGAAGGGAGGCTTTTCTGTATTGTTTTGGTTTTTCACTCTGCGTCTGCTGAGGCCTTCCCCAGGGGTAGCAGTATCAGCGGAGCACCTTTTCTGGGTTTCTGCTCAGCTGCCAGGGCCTCCTTAGCAATAGCAGCATTAGGGCCTCCTGCCAATCAGCAGTGCATGTGAGCTGGGTTCCTGACAAGGGGTGGGTTATGGACAGATGTGTATCTTGCAGAAAGATATGGTGAAGTCTTAACCTCCAGTTCCTCTGCATATGACCACATGTGCAGACTGGTGCCCAAGGAAAGGAGAGGACACGCCGATACATACAGGGGAGAAGTCCACATGAAGACGGAGGCAGAGATTGGGACTATGCAGTTAGAAGTCCAGGAGTGCCAACAGGTGACCAGCCACCACCAGTAACTCTGAAGAGGCAAAGAAGGATCCCTCCAGTACAGCCACTGGAGAGAGCATGGCCCTGCTGACCCTTTGATTTCAGACCCCTGGCCTCCAGAACTGTGGGAAAATAAGTTTCTGTTGCTTGAAGCCACCAAGTATGTGGCTGTTTGTCATGGCAGCCCCAGGAGACTAAGACAGATGGTATCAGCCTCCTCATCTCTGAGTCATTCCCTTGTCCATTCTATTCCTCCACCCCTTTCAAAAGCTTGCACCAAGCACCTGCGTTAAATCTGTGTCTTCTGGAAATACCTGCAGTGGATTCTATTTTCTTGACTGGACACTGATGGATTCACCATTAATACATAAGGAAACTGAGGCATGAAGAGGCTAAGTAACTTGTCCCAAGTCAGCTGGGAAGGAATATTAAAATGCAGATAAAGGGGGAAAAAACTCAGACACTAAATTACGGCTTGTGTCATCAAAGCCCTTCATAATTGTTTGCCTCTCTCTACCCACATCTCATGCTCTAATTTGAGAGTGACTCTAGTAGGACTTATGTTTTGCAGTTGTTGCTGAATGAATGAATGAAGAATGAATGAATGTCAAATGTACCATACTGGTGTAAAACCCCAGCAGGATCTGCAAATGTGGTAGATGTTGAATGGATCGAGTGAGTAAACCCAAAACATGCAACAAATCAACCTAGGAAGCAATTCCTTACTTTTGTCAATATCAGAAACTGCATCCAAAAAAACTAAACATGCACATCCCATTGTATAGAATAAGTACCCAACATAGGCATATTTGTTAAATGAGTCAATCAACCAATCAATTGAAAACACAATCAATCAAGCCATTGCCCCATGATGTTTAAAATGCTAGTTTATTGAAAGATAAAATTTTCTGAGTAAGACATAAAGGAAAACCATTACATTTTCCTGAAAACAAAAACCTCCAACATAGCAGACAGCAAGTAATTAGACATTAATGTCTCTAACTTGAAAAAAAAAAAATAACCACAGTTAATCTCGGGGGACATCCTGTGTGAAAGGGGAAAACACAATGAGTCATGGATTCTAACCTCCTATTTATAACCTGGGTTCACAAATGATCTGTTGCTAAATAGAAGAAAGCCATTAATCTCCCAATTCAGGGAGCAATTTATATTTTGAATAAAAACAAAATAAAGAGTACTAAGAGGGAAATAAATCAGATATGCAGTAATTAGTTTAAAAGAGCTGGATTTTCCTGCCTAACACTCTCTTTGGAACTTCAGCCTCATCCATCAAAGTGAAAGTATATCAGATGACATAGAGATTTTCCATTTGCTTTTCAGACAAAATTAGTCAGTAGATCTGCATAGTAAATTGACAAGACTCAAAAGGGAGAGCATGAGTGATAGGAAAAAAGTAGAGGTGGAAGCAGATGCTTAATAAAGTTTGATGAAGCTCTGTCTGCTGGAACTTTAAGCATCTAACTCCTTATTAGTTGTTCGTTTTCTTTCTAGCAAAGTCGGTGAAATGTTAGAAGACCTAGGACTTTTTAAAAATAGAATCTAAAAGGGACCTTCTTCATTTTCTAACCCAGTCTCCTTATTTTACAAAGTTAGAAAGCTCAGCCCAGAGACAGTAATTGACTTGCCTAAGGCTACACAGCAAAATCAGCTGAAGCTCTAAGATTGAGCTAAAAAAAGACAAAAGCACCGGCTCCTTACTTAAGAAATCTTTGATTTTTTGCAACACTTTCTGGGTAGGAGCCTCCTTCATGCTGAAGGAAAGAGAATAGCTGTTTCTCTTTTGGTCTCTACATACTGCATGCTTCCTCAGGCATTTTTTCCCTCCACTCAAAATTCCTCTCCAAATTCCTCTATCAAGCATTTACACCTTATTCAGAATTCTAATTATGTTTTCTCTTCTAATTATTTTGGAATGTCCTGCTAGATGAATTTTTTCAGAAACAGTTTGGCAACGGGTTTGAGGCACAGGTGTACTAAGTATCTCCAGATACATTTATAAATACTTGCATAGCTCCCTTCAATATTGTGAACAGAGCTCTGTGAATGGGTTATCCCTTTTATCACCTACCATCTCAGCTTAATGATCATATCAGTTATCTAATCTGAGCAGGGAGATGTTCAAAGATTTGGGATGCTAATCAAAGCGTTGGTTTTTAATAACAATAGACTAATTCAAAAGCTGAGTAGAAGTTAAAAGCCCATCAATAATGAACAGCTAAATAAATTGTGGTTTATTCATACAATGACAACAATAACAAAAAAACATAGAGCTGTTAAAAATAATACAGATCCTGGTTACCTATGCCAAAGAATTGAAGAGGGACTCAAAGACATATTTGTGTGCCAATGTTCATATCAGCTTTATTCACAATAGCCAAAAGATAGAAACAAACAGATGAATGGATAAGTGAAACGGGGGTGTGGTTGGTGTATATATACGATGGAATATCATTCAGCCGTAAAAATGAGTGGAGTTCTGATACATACAGGATGAACCCTGAAAACCTTACGCTAAATGAAATAAGCCAGACACAAAAGGACAAATGTGGTTTCATTTATATGACATATCTAGACTAAACAAAGTCACACAGGCAGATTAGAGGTTACAAGGGGCTGGGGAAATGGAGGCATGGGGAGATATTGCTTAATGAGCAGAGTTTCTACTTGGGGCAATAAAAGTGTTTTGGTACTGTACAGAGGTGATGGTAGCATGAGATTGTGAATGCAGTTAATACAACTGAACTGTACACTAAAAATGGTTAATGTAGGAAGTTTTATGCTACCACAATAAAATATACATATATATTAGAAAAGAATGTGTTAACATAGAAATATGTCCAAGGTACATTGTTAATATGGGGACTGTGGAGATGTTATCAAATGGCACTTACTGTATGATCCCTTTTTACTGAAAAACAAATCAAAACAGGTTTTTATTGAAAAAATATGGAATGATAGTCACAACTTTGTGATTCTTACTTTCACAGATATATGACTTTGGTAATACGTTTTCATGATGTAGTCCATGCATTCCTTTTATAAGAAAACAACACAATGTTGTTATTATTTCTAGTACAAAGTCAAACCACCGTTCAGTTGCCTTGTCCTATTAGAGAAACAATGCAGGAAACTGTGCCTGACAGTTACCAGTAGATGTGGAAATATTGGGAAGGAGGGAGAGGGGCCTGTGGGGCCCCATCTGCACTCTGCTTTTATATTTTAGTTTTGTTTGTTTTTATATATGAGGCTTTATTGAAACAAATGTTTCCAAGAGCAAATGGGGGAGGGAGGCCTTTGCTTTGCTTTTTTAAATAATAGAATAAGGTGAGTGTATTCTCTTTCAGGTGAACAAAAGTAGGAACATTAACAAGTACCGAGAGTCTTAGACAGCACGAGGCAGATATGGTTTCCCCTAATTTAAAAATGCAGTGGAGGCTTGGAAAGAGGCGGGGACCTGCCCCAGTTCATCCAGGCAGACGATGGTAGGACTGAGAAAGGCTCTGAAGTCACAAGACACCAAGTCGGGTTCTCTTTCTCATCAGTTTGGCTGGTCACCAGGGGAACACAGTACAAGTCAGTTCTGATGGGAGAAAAGGTGGCCTTAAAAAAGCAGAGACGTTTGAGGCCAGCAAGCAGATGGAATGAGAGAGTAGGAAGAGACACCCCAGAAAGAGAGAGGCCCCCCGAAGCCCTGCTGCCTGCCTGCCCATGCCAGCCCTGCCAACAGGCATAAATCCACAGGAGCAAATTATTCAGAATCATGTGTATTGGGGCCAGAAATGCATTATTTAATTTTTCAGAGCAGATGTACCTTTTAAATTTGGCTTTGTTTTAGGCTAAAATTACAATATTAAATTTTAATATTCAAACATTAGCATGAGTTTGCAGTCCTTGAATGTCCACCCACCTGTTTCCTCAAACAAATGCAGAACGGTGAAAGGGAAGGGCCAGGTGCAGGGCAGTGGAAAGAAGCCCAGGTTGTGGCTGCAGGTCCCTTCTCTCAGGTGAGTGGCCTCGAGAGCCTGAGCACACTGCTTCGCTCCTCTCTCTGAGGCTTGGTTTCCTCCTCCGTCAAATGGTAGAGATGATCTGCACGCATTTGACAGGCCTCCGGCTCAAAAATGTTGCAAGTCAGAGTGTCTTTAGGCTGGGGGCGCCGAGCAGAGATTAACAACAGATGGTCGGGCAGGAATTGAGTCCTGCCTGTACCTTTGCCTTCGTCAGAGCTGGGAGGGCTCTTGGAGAGCCTTGGAAAGTGAGTAGCTCCAAGTGTTGATAGGTGTGTAGCCTGAGCACTTTCCTTTAGACGGTCAGAGCCCCTAAACGCAGAGAGGTTCATGTGCCTGTTCCCTATCCTCTTTGGAAAACTGTAAACTATAAAAATTACCTGTGTGCTGAAATTAGAAGATTTCCTGATTGCAACATCCTGGGTTACTTATTGAAGCTTCTGTGATTACAAGTGTCCAGCTACATCTGTGTGTGTGTGTGTGTGCTTGTGTTTGTCACACATGCATGTGCCTCTGCTTTCCTGGAGTCCTGAGAAGATACTTAGTCTTCCTTTGGGGGTAATTAAGACTTGAAAACAGGTACTTAGAGACGACATCCTTTTCCCCACTCTAAGGACTGACTCTTAATTTCTACACTATTGTTGGTAGTGTGTGGTAGGCTGAATAATAGCCCCCAAAAATGTCCATGTCCTGATCCCCAAAACTTGTGAATATGTTTCCTTACACGGTAAAAGGAACTTTGCAGATGGGTTGAAGTTATCCTGGATTATTGAGCAGGCCTAATGTAATTACATGGGTTCTTATAAAGGGTGGAAGGAGGCTTAGAGTCAGTAGTAGGAAATGTGACTATGGAAACAGGACAGAGTGAGGCAAGTAGAGGCCAGGAGCCAAGGAATGCAGGCAGCCTCTAGGAGCGGGGAAAGGTAGGGGGATAGATTCTCGCCCAGAGCCTCCAGAAGGAACACAGCCTTGCTGACACCTTAATTTTAGTCTTCTCACCTCTAGACCTATAAGAGAGTAAATGTCTGTATCACTAAGCTAATGTCCAGGTATTGGCAAGATCATATTCCTTCTGGAGGTTCTAGTGGAGAATCTGTCCTTGCCTTTTCCAGCTTCTGTTGGCTGCCTGCATTCCTTGGTTCATGGTTCCCTTTCTCCATCTTCAAAGCTTAAATCCTTCTCACAGCACCACTTCTCTGTCTTCTTTTTATTTTAATATATTTTTTTAATTTTTTAAAGATACTTAGATTACATAAATGTTACATAAAAAATATAGGGATTCCCATATACCATGCTCCCCGCACCTCCCACACCCTCTGTATTAGTCAGCCAAAGGGGTGCTAATGTGAAACACCAAAAATGGGTTGGTCTTTATAAAGGGTATTTATTTGGGGTAGAAGTCCACAGATACCAGGCCATAAAGCATTAAGTTTCTTCTCTCACCACAGTCCATTGCCATGTGTTAGAGCAAGACAGCTGCCAGCATTTGCCAGGGTTCAGGCTTCTGGGGTTCCTCTCTTCCCGGGGCTGCGTTTCTCTCCGGGCTTAGCTCCTGTTTCCTCCACGAGGTCAGCTGCAGACGATCAGGCGTATGGCTTGCTTCTCTTCCCCTGGGGCCTTCTTTCCAACATCAAAACTGCTTTGCAAAAGACTACCTCAACTGTCCTTTGCCTTGCCTTTAATATTCAATTCTCCACCCACCAAGGGGTGGGGCTCAACGCCCTAATCCTAACCTAATCATGCCCAGATTAACAGATCAGTTTACAAGCATGATCCAATTATATTTTTGGAATTCATAATTACATCAAATTCCCCAACGGTTACACCCTCCCACATAAACAACATCCTTCATTAGTGTGACACATTCATTGTAATCGATAAACACACCCTGGGGCATTGCCACTGAGCATAGACCATGGTTCACATTTAGTCTACACCCTCTCCCACACAGTTCTGCAGGTTATGGGAAGATATATAATGGCATATATCTGTCATTGCAATGTCATTCAGGATGATTCCCAAGTCCCGGGAAAAAAAAACATATTATACCTGTCTTTCCCTCCCCCTGCCCCCAGAGCCTCCAGTGGCCACTGCCTCCACATCAATGTTGTAATTTTTTTTCCACTGCTAGAATCACAATAAGTCTATAGTAGAACACCAGTAAGTCCACGCTAGCCCATAGTTCATTCCCCAGTCCTGAGGATTCTGGGATGGTGATGCCCACTCCACCTCTAATTGAGAGGGGGCTTTGATCCCGTATGGCTGATGGATGGGACTCTCTTGCTTGTAGTTGTAGGCGCTCTCGTTTCCTTGGTCTGTCTCAGTCTTCTACCTTGAAGGACCCTTGTGATTACGTTGGGCCCACCTGGATAATCCAGCTAACTTCCTACTTTAAAGTCAGCAGATTAGCAAACTTCATTCCGTCTGCTGCCTTAGTTCCCCTCTGCCAGTTTACATCAATACTCACAGGTCTGGGGGATGAGCGTGTGGACGTCATTGGGAAAGATATTATTCAATTGATGTTTTTAGGGGGTGTGATAATGGTAGAGTGGTCAGTATTTTTTTTTAAAGAATATTATCTTTTAAAGGTAATTTATAATGCTAGAAAGTTGTTTCAAAATAATACAAGGGAAGGAAAAGAGTGGGGTAGAGATTAAACAAAATTGAACTAATTTTTGTTTTTTTATTTTTACTTTTTTGTTTTTTAACTTTATTTTTAGAAAAGTTTTAGATTTACATTTATAAGAAAATTGCACCAAAAGTATAGGGAATTCCCATATAACCCCCATACACACACCCACACACAGTCACCCCTTTTATTGACATCTTTGATTAGTAGTTTAACTTTTGAATATATTTAAATTTTTTCATAATAAAAGGAAAGAAAGAGGAAATTAATAATAATACTTAGCATAAATTTAGTAATTTATGCTAAGTGGCTCATATCTATCACCTCATTTGATTCTCACAAGAACCCTCTGAGGATAATAGGCTTTATCTAGCATGAAGACCTAGAAAATATTTGTTAACTGAAATTCTGGTCCTGGCTCAGCCACTTACAAATAAGGAGGGCAAAGTATTTCAACTCTCTAGACCTCAGGCCCTTTACCTATATGAAGAAGATAAGGAAGTCCATTGAAGTCATCTAAGTAAAAGGCACCATAAACAGCAGTAAAGGGCCATATGAATCTGAAGACAAAATACAACAATGATGTGTAGCTGAAGATTAAAAGGCTCCTGCGCCCCCCCCCCCCCCCCGCCCCCAGAAAGAAGGAACTTTTTCATGTTCTATACCCAGTACTATACTATGGTCTTTTCGTCATGAAATTGCCTCACCAAATTCATATCTAGTGAGGCCAGGACAGTGCCATTTCAGAGCGATTGTCAACACATTGACGTCTCCTCCACATCACTTCACACACAGAGAGAGCAGATGTGGGGAAGGGGAATGATTTCCAATGTGGTGACAGGGGAAATTGTGACACAGTATGTCAATAAGGATGCAGGAGCAGATGGCATCAGATGCACACTAACCTTCAACAAGACGTCCTTCAGGATCTGCTCCCTGCTGTAATCTCCAGCCTCCTCTCCTACCACACCCACACCCCACACATATTACCTTCACTCTGGCCTGGCCTAAAATAATTGCCATTTCCAGGAAAGCCTGGCCATCCCACTGACCCTGACTCACAATTCTTTCACAAGAATACCCATTCTCTACCCCTTGCCTGGTTTTACTCATTCTTTAAGAATCAAGTCAGATCCTTCTTTAGGAAAACTTCCCTGATTCAGGTCTAAATTGAATTAAATATCTCTCTACTGCCTTCCATGAAATCCTATGTGTGGAAGTTTAGTATTGTTTATGAATTTAAAAAATAGATATTGGATTGTGTTTGTAAACTGATCTATTCCTCTGTGTGTATTAGATTGTATTCGATTCAGCGGTTTCACTTTTACTTTATTAAATCAAGATAAGGGCTTTCATTTGACCATATCATTAGGGTGTGCAGGGTTGAGTCCCCATCCCCTTGGTGAGGATAAAACAGACTCTTACATGGAAGTAAACACACAGAGAAGAAGAACACAGGGGAAGAGAGAGAGCTCACTAGACTGCAGAGGCCCTGGGAAGAGAGATGAGCTTGATAGCCTATAGCTGCAGCTGGGCCCAGGAAGAAATGAGCTCCAGGGAGAGAGATAAGCCCTCCAGCCTACAGCTGAAATCAGAAGAAGTTGGGACCACAGAGCCTTAGGAGGGAAAGTAAGGCTGAACACTCACAGAGACTGGCAGCCATCTCGCTCCAACACATGGCAACAGACTTTGGTGAGGGAAGTATCTTACTCTTTAATGGCTTTGTGACTGTAAGCTTCTACCCCAAATAAATACCCTTTATAAAAGCCAACAGACTTCTGGTACTTTGTGTCAGCACCCCTTTGGCTGACTAATACTATGTTTATCTCTAGCCTGTGCCTTCTAAATTGTATTTTAGTTCTGTTTTTGTACTACACAATGAGCTACTGAAGGCAACAGTTGACTTTCATCACTCTATTTCCAGTGCCTAGGGAAGGGCAGAGGTCATAGAAGATATCAGTGGCTATCTGTGAATGAAAGAATGATATCACAAAAAATAAATATAATTTAATGTGTGCTTCCTTTTATCAGGGTGGTTCTTTGTAACTGAAGGTTCTTTGTTGAACACTACATGGTTTTGGGGTACAAGAATGGAAACAGCAGCCTGAGACCTATGGTGCTCATCGTAATTAAAGGGAGAGAGATGTGGAGGAGCAGAAGATCAGGAAGGGTGAAAGAAAGAAGGATGGCTAGAGAGGTTTATGTAAGGCCAGCTGCTCAGATAAACCTCAAGATATCACTGACTTACTACACTAGGAGAGTGTTTTTCACTCACATAAAATTTAATTCTCACTCATGTAAAGTTTATTTCTTAGTCATGTAAGCCCCCAAAAGATGAATCTGATGGCAAGAGGTAAGGGTGTGGTTGGAGTTAGGATTAGCTGTGCTCCTCACAGTCATTCACAGGCTGATGGAGGCCTCAATACCATCAACCATCCCTGAACTTCAACTTCCAACCAGCAGGGGGAGGAAACGAGAGAGGATTGCCCCTGGAGGTTCTAATGGACCAGGTCGTCAGGAAGTGGGACCTGTGGTTTCTACCCATATCCTATTGGCCAGAACTCAGTCACGTGTCTACACCTAACTGCAAAGCAAACTGGGAAGTGTAGTCTAGCTAATGTGCCCAAGAACAGGAGAGAAACCACTTCTGAGGAACACGTAAGAGTCTCTGCCACAGGACTGAAAGTGAGGAGTGTCAAGAACAGCAGCAGCGAGACAGGGGCGCGGGGGAAGGGAAACACCCCTCTGAAGGAGCTTGTAGTGAATGGAGCTATACAGCTTCCACTCCACTGTCCCGGAAAATCACCTTCAGTGTTCCACACAGCTCAGTAATGATTGTCTCTCAGTACATACGCTTGGAAGGGAACTAGAACTGAAAAATGAGAACACAAGCAACAGATGAGTTTTAGAATGAATAACTAAAGAGACTGATGATTATTCCAGTGACTATTCCATTGGTCAAAACAAGACTGACCTTCCTTTGGGCACCTGCCTTCGGAGTCCGTTCCCAGCCTTCCGAGGATATCACAACCCTCTTTAAAGGAAAAGCCTCTTAATGAAGACCCTAGTAATGGCCAAGATTAAGAAGCAGTCAAAAAATCCTGTTGTTTCTCTAGTCTGCTAGTGGGTTAAAGATGGAACAGGAAATTGAGCCCTGAGTCCTTCAGGAATTGAGAGAGCAGCCTCCATTTATTACATATTTGCTTTGTCTCACTGAATTCTCTGAACGGCTCTGTAAGGTAAGTATCATTATTTCCATTTTATAGATGAGGAAGCTGCAATTACCAGGGCCACGTAGCCGGTAAGTAGCAGAACCCACAGTATTAATAGTATCGATAGAAATAATAGAAGGTACTATTTATTTTGTATGCCCTATGTGCCAAGCAGAATACTAAGAATTTTACGGGTGCTATGGAGTTTTGTCCTCACAACAAACCTACGAGGGAGTTACCAAATAGTATCCCCATTTTGTAGATAAAGAAACTGAAATAAAAAAGACAATTTATACAAGTTTTTTGCTGTTAGGGATCTAGGATTTGTAAACAGATGTTCTGACTGCAAATTTCCTTGATTTGCCTCCTCTTCTCACTGCCCAGCCCACGTGCGTCTCTGTAGGTTACACCCACTACTTCATGAAAACACATTTGCCATGCTTGAACCCTTTTGACTGCTTTTCGAGCTTTGGTTCCTTCTGACTAGGATGACCAGCCATGCTTGAGTGCCTGGACCATTCCCAATTTTAGCTCTAAAAGTCTCATGTCCTAAGAAATTCTTCAGTCCTGGGCAGTCCAGGATGGTTGGTCAACCTACTTCCAATTCTGAAGTTTGTGAGTCCATAAGCCTTATATGAAACCCTCTGATCTACCCTGAAAAGAATAGGCTCAATTGGACACACTCCCGGAATTTCACCTCTCCTCTCAGTTAATCAGAGCTTACTCTCCTAAGTCGCCACCCTGGTTTCTCTTCTGAACTCACCTCCTGTAGCTAGCCAAGGAACACACAAGTGAAAACTCCCACAGCCTTGGAGGAGTACGGAGCCATATGTGAAGACTGCAATGAGGAAGCCATTCTTCATTTTTCAGTGAGTCTTCTAAGCAATACATTTGAGAAAAGGCACCATTAGAAATTAGCAAGCTTCTCTCTGGCCTGTGCTGTTTCCAAATCAAGAACACGAAGAGAAGCCGTAAATGGAAGCTGAGACAAGCAGCACCCAAGGGGAGCTAGGATAATGTCTTCAAGGCTACACATCTTCAAAAGCTGTTTGGATTATAATCCTAGATTCAAACGCAACACAGAAATAACTTAGCTTAAGAGACACCATAATCTGCGCTGTGAACATGTTAACGGGGCATCCTTAGAGGAAAAGTTTGCTTGTGTGGAATTTGAAATCTGAGCAAAGGAATAACCATTACCAATTGCTTCACGTTCCTGAGATTTCATTTTAGGGTTTTATTCCTTTCACTCACTTGCCACCCATAACAAAGTGTGTCATTTCTGAGTTGGGAGCTGCTGAGGTTCCTTAGCCAGAGTCAATAGTCAGCAGCCACCTGCAGGCTTGCTCCAGGCTCTGCCGGTGATCATATTTTTATTCAGGAAAAAAATTTTGTTTTAATAAAATTTTTATTTTGGAATAATTTTAGATTTATAGAAAAGCTGTAAAGATAAGACAGAGTTCCCAATAGGGGAAGACCCCCTATTGTTGACATCTTCCATCACCAAGGTACATTCATCACAACTAAGAAACCAGCAGTGGTGCATTACTACTCCCTAAACTCCAGACTTGATTTGGATTTCACCAGTGTATCCAACTGAGTCCTTCCTCTGCCCCAGAATTCAACTGAAGATACCACACTGCAGTCAGTTGCCCTGTTCCCCCGTTTTCCTCTGGTCTATGACAGTTTCTAAGCCTTCCTTATTTTTCATGACTTTGACAGTTTTGAGGTGTACAGGTTGGGCATTTGTAGGATGTTCCTCAAGTTGAGTTTGTCTGATGAGAAGCACAATTTTTCAGCAATGCATCAGCCTCGATTTTTATTCTACTCTGGCAGGTGACTCATAGCATAAAGAGGGCCTTGCTCATTTCTGGGAAGAATCACCTACTTTATGTACAGAATTTCTGTAACTGAGTGTTATCCTTCTATGCTCATTCCCTCCGGCACTGAAAGATCCCTGGTCCAGAAGAAAGAGTATGGGCCTTGGAGACACAAACACCTGAATTCAAAGCCTGACTCCCCTAGTGATTACCTTGGATGTTGGGCAAATCATTTAATATAATCTCTGTAGTGGGTTAACTAGTGCCCTACCCCACCCCCAAAAAATTCAGGTCCACCCACAAGCTTGGAATGTGGCCTGATTTGGAAATTGGATCTTCACAGACGTAATAGTTAAGAGGGTAATACTGGATTGAGGTAGGTCCTAAATCCAATGACTAATGTCCTTATAGGGAGAGGAAAGGACACAGAGACACAGAGGAGAAAATGCCACATGCAGACAGAGGCAGAGATTGGAGTGATGCAAATGCAAGCCAAGGAAAGCCTGGACCACCAGAAACTGGATGGAGCCCGGGATTCCTCCCAGGAGCCTTCAGAGGGATCAGGGCCCTGCCGACACCTTGATTTGATTTCAGACTTGCAGCCTCCAGAGCTGGGATAGGATCAATTTGCGGTAATTTGTTACAACAGCCCTAGTAAATTAATACAAGTTCTCATTCTATGAGCCTCAGTTCATTCTTTAAAAAAAAATTTTTTTTTTAGTTCATAGCACTGAAGCACTGAGGTAAAGATTAAATGAGATCTGCACACAATATGATGGGGCTCATAATAAACATTTGTTTCTTTCTCCTAGATTTGTTCTTTAGTCACTCCAGAGCCTGCCCTGAATGCCAACCCTGTGGCTGCCCCTGGCGTCTGTGACCAGTCATTCATCCAAGAATATATGCAAAACACAGACTGGGGTGACTACCCAGACCACGAGCCCCCAAACGGTCTCATCTATGTGACTCATTCCTTTGTTATAGTGACAGACCCTGACTTCCTAGCCATAGGCTGGACATAGGATGCAGGTGGATCATAAATACAGCCTCCCCTCCTTGGCTCTAGATTGTTCCAAGCCCAGCCTATCAGAGTCCTTTCCTGGATCCTCCCCCACCCCAAGCTGGTAGGGAAACATTATCTTTCCTCTCTGGTCATGCTTCCTGCTGCCATGAGGAGACAGCCAGCCTCGGCACAGGAAACTAACATGGGTTAAGAAGCAGAATTGAAACTGAATTTATCCCAATACTATGTAATTAAATTCTTACCTTGTCTATGAATTGATATTTTGTGCTCCATTAATCAACATATAAATCACTATCAATTTTGAGCTTTTTACGTTTCTATTATATTTTCCATATTGTTTAAAATTTCCCAATTTGATTTTTAAAAATGTTTTTAAGGTATTTTGCCTAATAAAATAATCCTTTATTTAAAAAAAAAAAAAAAAAAAAAAGAAGCAGAATTGAGAGATGAGAGAAGACCCAAGAGAGCTCTAGTCCTTGACTCTGACCCCTGAGGTCAGTCTCCCTCTGGCTTTTCCATCTTTTGTTACTCGAACAAACCAGTAAGCCTTTTCCTTGAAACTAGTTTGGGTTGTTTTTATAAATTGCGATTGAAAGGGTCTCAATAGATTCCTGGATGTGCTACCTGTTGCCACCTGTTCTAGGTGCCTTGTTTCCTACCTTCTCCTTTGGTAAGGTTGGCACTAAAAGGGACCTCCCTCTTTGGCCCTTTACCCAACACTGGCTCTAATGTTAAATGTATAGATTACTCTGAGATAGCCTATTAAAGGAGCAAGACTCAAAAGCTCTAGGAGTGGGTATGTGAGAATATTCCCAAAAGAAATGAAACCAGGTGTAATATCATCAAGTTGTTTAGAACACAGACTCTGGAGTCAGTCAAGCCTGGATTCAGTCATTTACTATTTGTGCAACCTCAGGCATCCTAAACTTAACGTCTTTGAAAGTCAGTTTTCAATTAATGAGGGCAAGAATAACTTCTTCATGCAGTTTTGTGTGGCTTCAACAAGGTAATAAATGTAAAATGGCAAGCATAGTGCCTTCTACTGTACAGCATAGTATCCAAATGCTGTGAAACCGTATTTGTATACTGATTCAAATAAAGCAACTCTTAGAAAAAGAAACTCACTGTGTGGACAATCAGGATAATTTGACTTTGGACTCATTATTATTTCATTCCAAGGAATTACTGTTAATTTTATTTAGTGTTTGTGGTTACATAAAAAAAGATGCCCCTATCTTTTTAAAAACACTTGATGTTTGAGATTTGTTTTAAAATATTTCTGAGAAGAAAAATACTTTTTAAAAGAATAGATGAAGCAACTGTGGTAACATCTTTATAATAGTTGAATTTGGGTGATGGGTATATGTAAACTCATTTTTTTATTGTTTCATTACTTTTGAATATGAGTGAAAAACAGAATAACTTTTCTTACACCTGAGGGTTTTGTCTTTTCAGTCTCTGGAATACCCCTAAAATGTGTACACTCTGCACACAGCGAGGCCTCAGTAAAGTTTACAGAAGAGGCTGAGGACCATTCATAAAAAGAATGGCAAGTCGTTTTTGAAGTAGGTGTGACAGTTTGAGGTTCTTTTATGAATCCCACAAAGAAAAAGATTATATTTTTTAACTAACCCATTCCTATGGGTGTGAGACTCTTTTGATTGGAGTGTGTCGGTGAGGCGTGACTCAGATTGAGTCTCCACCCTCTTGCTGGTCTTATATAAATGGAGACACACAGAGAGAGAGAGAACAACAGAAAGAGGAAGCTGCCATATTTTATCTTGCCACATGAGAGAAAGGAGAAAGAGGGAGGACTCCCGATTCACCTACAGCTGTAGAAAGGCAGAGAAGCCCTCATAGTCTGAGGGCAGTCCTGGAGTCTGGAATCAGCAGAGGACAGAGGCACAGAAAGAGGCCCCCGAGGGGCTGGGCCCACAGAGCAGCTCAAGGCTGAGGAGATGAGCCCTGTCATATGCCTGATTGCCACATGGCAGGACGCCAGCATCACCAGAAACTGTTTTGGTGAGAAAGCATCCCTGATGATACCTTGACTTGGACATTTCACAGCCTTGGAACTGAAGGTTTCACCCTAAATAAAACCCCCATTATAAAACCCAACCCATTTCTGGCACTTGCATTAGCAACCCTGTGGCAAACTAAGACAGAGGGTGATGGGAAGTACAGTTGCTTTGTGAACTGGGCCCTTCTTGGTTGATGTTAAGGAGCAAAGAATCCCTGGGATTGCAAGAAGCCCAGCTAAAGGGAGCTGACCAGGCAGCAGGATAAATTCTTTCCTGCAATCTTATTTGCACTTGATTGCCTGTTGTGGGTTGACTCCTTTACCCAAAAATCCATGTCTACCTGTAATCTCAGGATGTGACCTTATTTGGAAATAGGGTCTTTGCAGATGTAATTAGTTAAGATCAGGTCATAATGGATTGGAGTGTGCCTTAATCTACTGACTGGTATCCTTACAAGAAGAGAAAACAAACATACAGGGGAGGAAGCCATGTGAAGAAAGAGGCAGAGACTAGAGTTAGGTGGCTCCAAGCCAAGAAACACCAAGGATTGTCAGCAAGCAGCAGAAGCTGGAAGAGGCAAAAAAAGGATCCCTTGAGTCCCAGGGGTAATAGCCTGGCTGCCACCAGCTCTGGAGTAACGCACTATCCTTATGGTTTCCTAACCTTGCCTACCCTTTTAAAATAATCCTTTATTAAATGAGTTTTTAAGTAGCCACCTCTGAATGAGTCATCTGTTTCCTGTCAGGACTCTGAATAACACACCCAGAGATCTTACGCAAGTGTCTTCAACCTTTTTGAGCTGTTATTTACTCCTTTGTAAAATGGGATTAAGTGTCCTTCCCGCCTCCTTGTCTTGGGCAACTTGAGTTAAGGAGGATGCGGTAGAACATGAGAAAGACTATGAGCATGGGAGTGTGTGGTAATTTGAAGCTACATGTACCCTAGAAAAACATCTTCTTAAATGTAATCCATTCTTATGGATGCGGACACATTGTGAGTAAGACCTTTTGAGAAAGTTATTTCAGTTAACGTGTGACCGCTCCTCTTTTCAGGGTGGATCTTAATCCTCTTACTGGCATCCTTTATAAATGGAAGCAAGACAAACAGAGAAAGCTATGGAAGGAAGAAGGTGGAATCAATGAAACCCAGAAGAGAAGGGGGAAGCCAGCAGATGGCCCCATGTGCCTTGCCACGTGGCAGTTGGTCTTTGGGAAGAAAGCATCACCTTAACAATGTTTTGAGTTGACATTTTCTCAGCCTCAAACTGTAAGCTAATAAATTTCCATTGTTTAGGCCAGCTCATTTCATGGTATCTGCTTTCAGCAGCCTAGGAAACCAAAACAGAGTAGGACAGGTCAGGGTTTAAATCTGACTTTTACCCTAAGGAACTGAGGAACCTTGGGCATTTTGCACTGAATTTCTTTGTGATTCAGTTCCTTGTTAGTAGAGGGATTGTACTACCTTTGTTACAAGATGTTAAATGGGACCTTTGGGTTTTGGCTGAGACTTCAAAGATGAGAATAATGCTAAGTAGCCAAATATTCTGAAGAGTGGAGGTAGTCAAGTATTCCCGCAGCCTGAGAATTGCTAGTCAGTGATCAAATTCAACTGTCCCAGCAGCTTGTTTAATGAAAAGGCTAGAAGTTTCTTCAGGGAGAAGGAAATTCTTTCAAAAAGCATTGTAGTGTTAGGAATGGGTTTGCTTCCATTTGCACACAAGGAACTTGAAGAAAATCTAGCATAATCCCTCTTGGAGAGAGGATTTTCTGCAAGGGGGCAGAATGGCATCTTGCTCCCAGGCTGGATGCTTGCTGAGATATGGAGATGAAGAGACTAGCCCCAAGCTACCCCCAAGGTGGAACAAAATGGGGTTTTGGGGAGATCTTAAAATATGTCCTCTGGCATTGGGAGCGTGGGGAGTAGTGATTGGCACTTTACTGGAGAAGGCTGAGGGCAGAGGCTTGTCAAAGCTGCTTATGATGGCAGAGTAAATGTGAGTGCATTTCACCAGGGCCAGGTGAGTGCCACAGAAGGTAGCCACATTTGCTCATCTGCTCACAAGAAGTGGGGTATCACCAAGGGGTAGGAACTGAGGAGAAGTTACATGAAGTTAGCCTGGTCCATTGCCAAGTCAGGATTGTGAAGACCCCACATGAAAGGGGCCACATGGAAGAGCCAATATTTGGATCCTCCCGTTTGTAGGGCCTTTTATAGCCAAGAGCACCACAAAGAGCCTCTGCCATCTGATCCCCATCCCTCCCACTACCCTACCTGTGGAAAATCCATCAGCAATAGGTGAGTGGGCAGCAGGTGAACCAAGGAGTGTAAAAGAACTGACCAGCAGCTCTTATGTTTTCCTGCTGATGGACCCTGATCATCTGGACAAGCCTGCACCAGAAAGAGAGAAAAAATTTTAAGTTGGATGCGAGATTAAATTTTGATTTAGATTGAAATGGACTTTTTAATACTTGAAAGTGACCAGGAAGCTATAGGCTCTTCCTGATATGCCATTAGGGGAAAGGAAAGGCACATCCAACTAAGTGAATTTGAAAGCAATAGGGAGAAAAGTAAACTTTAATCTGATTGTATCAACCAGGGCCAACCTATTTCCAGAAAATGTATTATATTTGCCTTCAAGAGTCTATGTGACAAATAACTGAAATAACATAAAGTACTATCTAGCAGAGTATATCCTCTGTATTATTATTAAAGTTGTCACTCTACATGTTGCATGCACACATTAACAACACTGTGCCAGTAATCGCATACTGACAAGGTTAATGTAGAAAAGTGGTTGCCCCCAGTGGGCTTCAAGGTCAGGGATGCCCAGGCCCCAGAGTGGCCATATTGGTGTCCACAGGGCTAAGAGCAAAATGCAAAAGATCGATTAGATCATTCACAATGATTGTTGAGCCTAAATTGGGTTCAAACCCATAATACAAGTTGGTCTCCTGGCATATCAGACCCACACAATAATCTTCAAATTCTTATAGCAGCCTAGGAAATATTTTGATCATGGCTTCCAAATTCACTTTCAAGTCCCAGTTTGCCTGTTAGTTTATTTTTCCTGGAAGTGATCTACCCTGCAATTTTGATCAGAGATGCCCTTTCAGAACAATCAGATTCTTTCTATCAAGACCAGAATACCTAGTTTTCCATGTTCTTTTAGGTTTCATTTTTTTCCATACTGCTTTTCAGTAACTACATCACTTAATACTGCATTCTTGAAAGCCAGGTTGAACAGATGAGGAAACAGAGACTGAGGCATTAGAGGACTTGTAAAAAGTAGTATTAGGGAACTCAGATATAACCTTGCGAATGCGCCCTTCTTTACAAAGAGTACCCTCTCTTGTTTTTGCGCACTCTAAATAAATATCTGTGGGTGCGCTTGTGAATATACATTTATGGGTGTACATGGAAGCCATCAAACTTCCTATATAAGCCCACAGCATTCCCCTTCCTGGTGGTATAAGTGTGGGGAGGGTGGCTGGGTTGGGTGGGCAGGGGCATGTTCCTCTTCAACCACTTCGTGGCTAGTATTGCAGAGACTACACAGATTCAGAAGGCAAACTGGTATCAGCCTTGCGTCTCACGGTGACTTTGTTGTGCCACATCACCTCCGAGTGCAATTTTTTCATTGATCTTTGGGCAAGAGGTGAGAATGACATAGGCCATGGAGAAAGGAATTTTATATTGTCTCTCTGATTTTTGCATAAAATACCTTGTATATAGTTTTCTAGATATTTCCATTAGCTCACCAGTCACTGGTTCTGAACATTCCCACTTTGGGAATTGGCTGAAATTTATGGGAAATTTCCCCAGAAAAGATATGCTCACACAGGCACAGATATAAATTTTGCATAAAAATCAGAAAATTCATGAACACCATCCATAGAACTTTCTAGACATCAGTGAATTCCAGCCTAAGGGTCCTGACCTAGTTGAAGTGACAAGAGCACCCTCTTCTCCAGTATCCTTGGGACATCAGTAAGAACCAGAGGATCAATGAATACAGTTATTCCTCTTAAGGAGTGGGGGAGGATAGGGAACAATCACTTGGATGAAGGTATTATTGAAAGGTGCTGTATGTAACATTCTCACCAAAGTCCTCCCTGTGCATTATCTTGTGGTCAAAAGCAATGTTCACTAAGGCTGAGCATTTCAGGTGTGTTTGCTTTAAGTCCACCTTGGCTTCATTATTGTGTTTCAAATCAATAGAGATCATTATAACGAACGTGGATCAAGATGCTTTGGTCACATTTATAAAAACATTTGTAGGTAGCTTTAGCTAACTTCTTGAAGGAAAGTTGCTCTGTGCCTTAAACCCTGGCTTCTTATTCCAGACTCCTCCCTCCCATGGTGGTTTAAAGCATATGTACCCCAGAAAACCACATTCTTAGATCTAATCCATTCCTGTGGGTGTAACATCAGTGTAAGTAGGACCTTTCAATGAGACAACTTCAGTTAACATGTAACCCACCTCATTCAGAATGGTTCTTAATCCAATTACTGGAGACCTTTATGTAAAGAAGCAAGACAAGACAAAGAGAGAAAGCCATAGAAACAAGAAGCTAAAATCAATGAAACATGGAAGGGAAGGGGGAGGTCAGCAGGTGCCACCACATGCCTTGCCATGTGGCAGAGGAGCCAAGGATCGCTGGCAGCTGGCCTTGGGGAAGAAAGAATCAACTTGATGATGCCCTGATTTGGACATATTCTTAGCCTCAAACTGTAAGCTAATAAATCCCCACTGTTTAACTCAACCCATTTAATTGGATGTGTTTTAAGCAGCCTAGGAGACTAAAGCACTCTCCCTCCAGCACTCAGGATGCATAGGAGAGTGATGGGCACACCTTGGGAACAAATCAAGAAAGGTTAAAGAGCGCCCTGCAGCTCCTTGTCAAACCATAGATGGATCTCAGGTAGGAAGACAGTACCAAAAGTGAAAGGGAGTCAGGACAAGACACATGTGACCTTTTCTCAGCCTGCTGATCTTTCTGTTCAATGCCATCTCAACCGACTTTTATCACTGAACATATGGAGTTTGGTAAATAAGAGGTGGGAGGTATGAGGGCGAGAATAAAAGTATGGACCTCTAATGGTGAGAATGAAGGCAAGGGGACTCTGACCTTTGCAGACTGAGAAAAGTTGGCCAGCAAAAGAAAAAATAAATAAAAGAAGAAAAAAATCACAACTAAGTTAGAGATGAACTATTTAAGCACCCAGCTCGTGGCCAATTTCAAGTGTCATCCTGGTTCAGGAAGGCTCAGCCATCCCCTGCAGCGAGAGCTTTTACCTCTGAGAGAATATGGCAGGTGGTGTCTACACCTTTCTTTATAACTGTTATAGGTAGGAGAGAGTGAACCTACCCTATTGTGCTGATTTAATAACAGGGGTCACCTTGCTACCTGAACAGCTTTCTCATCTGCTCTTTTCTCAAGTGGGAAGTTAAGACCTGTTGGTTGCTTAGAAGATGTTGTCTGGAAATAAATGAACTTGCTCAAATAATAGAATCCTTCTACTATAGGAAGCATCAGCAAAGTCACTCCCTTATTATCATTGTCACAGTCATCATAGTTACCTTGCTAGATGAATATGTACAAATAGAAATATATATATACATAGGTGTATATATATATAGACTATACATATATATGATATGAAGTGTATATATACACATTTATAGTATATAAATATGGGCATATATTCTCAACAACCCTGCAAATGTAGGAATTATTACTCCCATTTCATATAGGAGAACACCAAGGCTCGGAAAGTCTAGATCCCTTCCCCCAAGGACGCATTCGGTAAGCCACCGAATCAAAATTTTAATCCTGACGCTATCAGATCCAAGACCCTTCATCTTTCCATTATTTCTAATTCATTCATTTAACAAATATTTGATGATTTTGAGCAGTTACTATGTGCCAGGCACTCTGGTAGGTGGTAGGGGCACCAAAATGAAAAGGCTCTTCAGGAAGCTCACAGTCTAGCAAAATAAACCACCTTCCCAGGATGCCACAAACCTTCCATTTGTCCATATGCATACAATTCACACACATACCAGGTATGCATATATTGATTTAAGAAGAACATAAATTATATCATACTTAGTTCATTTCACAATGTGAGTTTAATTATTCTCATTTAGTTTTTTGTAACTTATTTTTATTTTCCTCTTTATTTTTAAATATTTCAAACACATATAATTACAGAGAGGAAGATAAGCATCCATAAAGACATACTCCCAAGATTTCACAAAGGCTAACACATATCATCTCCCATATTCACTGCCCCATGCTGGTGGGATGAGGAGGCCCAGCTCCTGCCAGGAGCCCAGGGACAGTGCCCTCTCCATCTCCACTGTCCATGCCCACCTCATGGGCCTAAAGACCTGCAGCCCACATTCTCCTTCACTTTAGCAATCCATCTCCTTCCTCTCCAAATGGAACTCAGTGTGGTGAGAGACAGCATCACAGTTCGTTTTTGCTTCAATCAGAGCTGGTCAGTTTTTGTTTTCTGCGTTAAGACAAAGGATCTGCTCCAGACTCAGCAGTGGGGTTGGCCTGTAACCCATTGAAGACACATGTTCCCCGTTACACAAGGGCTCTAATAATAAAAGCTCCATTTTTTGACCCCCTGATAAATATTCAACCCTTTTAATGTCTTATGCCATTTGCCTCTCCAGTGATACTGTGAAATGTGTGGCGTGAGCCCCACAGCACAGGCAGGAAACTGAGATTTGGAGAGGTTCGGAGCTTACCAGTATCGCGTGCTTAGCTCAAGGGAGATGGGTCATTCATGTGTATCAGTCAGGCTCCCAAACCTCCAAAAAAAAAAAAAAAAAAAAAAAACCTTTAAATAAATAAGTAAATAAAGGTATAGACTGTCTTTCATTTCTAGGTTGATTTCCCCCACGCCTTCTCTGTATTCAGGGCCATGTATCAGATAACCAAGGTTGAGAGGAAAATGACATCTAAATTACTGAGGGAAAGTGGGACTACCTTTCTCGGATGGATGTTACTTTACAGCAAGGCCTTAAATCTCTAGATGGGCTTTTGTAACTTAGATAGAGAAGGAGTACACAGGACCTCTGAGAGAGAGAGGGATTTGGTGCATGTGATTCACAGAGGGAGGGCTCTCAGGAGAGAGAGAGAGGGAGGAAAGCAGGAGAGGCAGGAGAGGAAGCTAAGTCAGGATGGTTCTCAGCTGGAATAGAGCCTCAGCCTGATCCCACACGGAGCTCAGGAGCATGAGATACAACCATGGAGTTTTTCCCACTTTGAGGCAAGGGGTCTGGCATTCTTACCCTATTAGAGCAAGTCTTTGGAGAAGTGGCAGCTGTAAGAGCCACCTTCTCCCAGCATTTGAGGATTTGTACAGGGGTTAGGGAAAGGGAATTTGGGCAGGCTGCCAATATTCTGGCTTCATTCCCTTCCAGTATTTGAAGAATTGATTGATGAGGGGTCAAAAGCAGCCAATTGCATTTCCATAGAAAGCCACAAAAGAAGAGTTAAAAGATTCGCATTGGAACTAAAGAAAACCCACTATCTTTCAGATGATTGGACACATCGAATCAGGTGCTTAAATATAGGGCGTGGACATAGGAAGGCTGGTCTTGAATGGTTCATTCCTTCTACTGCTTGCAAAACCACTGAATTAAAGTGAGGGTGAGTTTGGTCTGTGGCTGACTACTGTCAGAAACGTCTGCTGTTCTTTCTGATGATGCCTTCACTGAGACCCATTGCCAGCCTCGAGATTACTGATTCCAAGGCACTTGGGAGGCAAAAATAAAAATTCCATTTACTTTCTGTAGGAGATGACTGTCTGCTCCCTTTGAGCCGGGCCAGAGGGAGCGTTCAGAATACATTGCTGGAAGTAAATGGAATTTTTCAGCTATTTAAATTGCAAGTCAGCCCTGAAAACTGCATTTTATCACAACTCCTGGTTAATACGATTTTCCCTGCTCAAGGATTCTCTCCAAGCACATAGGCAAAAGATGCAGACACCCAGGGGAGACAGTTCCAGAGACAAAGCCCCTTAAAGAGGCCTCTGGTATTAATGTCCTCAATGCCGCACAACAAACAAAATTCAGAAAGGACTGACCTTTTAACACAGCAGGCCGGAGAGCAGCAGAGCCGAGGACACTCCGCCTAGGGTCAGAGGAATGGTTGCCTTTTGCTGGCTGTGTGCTCATAAGTAAGTCAAATGACCTCTCTGAGCTGTTGGGCCCATCTCTAAAATGAGTTTAGGAACACCTCCCTGCCCATATCAGAGCGCAGTTGTGAGGGTTACATGAGATTAATTTATGCAAAAGGGCTATATAAAACAGTACTATACAAACGAAATATAACTGGGAATTTCTTTTTAGTGGAATGCCTGAAAATCCACAATTAAATCTATGGTAGGACATTTACAAAGTGAAGAGTAACCAGTGTCTTCACAGGATGGAATTATTAGAGTCAAACATTCTGTAAGTCTGTCCTTGAGGGACTAATAGACATATTCCAATCTCTATATGAAGACGCTCCAGCCTGTAACTCCCATTACCGTGTAATGGCAGCTATATCAGCAGTTCCCACATTAAAGACCTGAGAATGCACCCTCAAAAGTGTGAGCTTAAAATACAAGACTGCCACATTAAATTCTGTTGACTTTAGTCCCTCCAAGGGCTCTATGCAAGTGCTGGCTAAAAAAGGCTTTTCCAATTTATGTAAATGTGGACCGCTCAGGAACTTGAGATTCTCTATCATAATTAAACATTTTAAATTAATTAGGCCAGCTTTTGAAACAATGGAGCCACATTTAAAGTAGGGTATATTTTCATATATTGAGGTTCGCCCCTTTGTGAATGAAATAGACACAAGGAAAGGTGACACTTGAACTTTGCATCTTTCTACCAGTTATTCAATTTATTCCAAGTTGGCTGTTCTTTATAAAACCCAAACTCATTCATTAGGGTCATTTTTACCTGCTTAGCAGTTTAGGGAATAACTTGGAAAATTTGTGGTTTTTGAGATGATTGTTCTCTTAAAGTGTCAGTGTGTTAAAAAGGCATTCTCGTAATTTTACATGCTTTTGTGATGGAGTACTGTTTTGTTATTTATTTTGACTTTTGGATTTTTCCATTTGCATTTTTTTATGTATAATTTCAAGAGGAACTCTGAATATCTGAGTCATGGGTAATATTAATGAACTAATAATTGCAGAGGTTCAAAAAAAAAATCTGTGGTAGACAGAATTCTAAGATGGCCCCTGTATTAGTCAGCCAAAGGGGTGCTGATGCAAAATACTAGAAATCTGTTGGATTTTATAAGGGGTATTTATTTGGGGTATAAGTTTACAGTTACCAGGTTATAAAGCGTAAGTAACTTCCCTCACCAAAGTCTGTTGCCACGTGTTGGGGCAAGATGGCTGCTGACGTTCAGCCATCCTCTTCCTCTAAAGGATCCATGGTCAGGCTCTCTAGGCTTTCTCTCTCTCCCTAGGGCTCAATTCTCTCCAGGCTCAGCTGCTTGTTCTCTCCACAAGGCCAGCTATAGACTATCAGGTGAATGGCTCATCTCTATGCCCAGGACCTTCTCTCCTTACTCACAACCAAGCTCCTCTGTGTCCTTATTTCCCAGGGCTCCAGCTCAAAAACTCCACATCAGAACTCCAACTCTGTCCTTTGCCATGTCTTTTCTCTGTGAGTCCCTGTCCACCAAGAGGCGGGCACTCAACATCCTACTGACGTGGCCCAATCAAAGTCCTCATTATAATTTAATCAATTAAAAGTGATACCTCTGACAGACCAGTTTACAAACATAATCCAATATCTATTTTTGTTTTGTTTAATTTTTTAAGAAAATTTTTATTTATTTGTTTTTTTAAATTTATGCAGCTGTTTTATTGAAAACATAATCAATCTAACAGGAATTTCTTCATTTCTCCACCAACAATACCAATTCTACCAAACTTTGTTTTGCCACTAAATACAATGGAAGATTGTATCACTGAATTATACTTTTTTTTATTTTATTTTATTATTTTTAATTTTTTAAAACATACTTAGATTATACAAATGTCCCATAAAAAATATGGGGGATTCCCATATGCCCCACTCCCCATACCTCCCACATTTTCCCACATTAACAACATCCTTCATTAGTGAGGTACAGTCATTGCAATTGAGGAACATATTTTGAAGCATTGCCACTTAGTGTGGATTAAAGTTTACATCATAGTTTACACTCTCTCCCACCCAATTCTGTAGGTTATGGCAAGATTTATAATGCCCTATATCTGTCACTGCAATATCATTCAGGACAATTCCCAAGTCCCAAAAATGCCCCTGTATTATACATTTTTTTTTCCTCTCTCCCTGCCCTCAGATCCTCCAGTGGCCCCTGCCTCTATGTCAATGATATAATTTCTTCCATTGCTAGAATCACAATAAGTCTATAGTAGAATACCAATACATCTACTTTAGTCTATAGTTCATTCTACAATTCTTATTCTTCTAAAATAATATTCTAATCCAAAAGTTAACAAGTGGCAGTTTATTAAAGAAAAGTTCCAATATGGAATAAACTTTTTTATTCTATTAGACTTAAATCCATTATTTATTTAGCAATTTGAATGGTTTTTTAAAATAAATTTTGTATTTATTTTTAAAAGATACTTAGATTACATAAAATGTTACATAAAAAAATATAAGGGATTCCCATATTCCCCACACCCCAAGACCTCCCACTTTTCCCCACATTAACAACTTCTTTCATTAGTGTGGTACATTCATTGCAATTGATGAACACATTTTGGAGCACTGCCACTAAGCATGGATTATATTTTACATTGTAGTTTACACTCTCTCTCACTCAATTCTGTAGGTTATGGCAGGATATATAATAGACTGTATCTGTGATTGCAATGTCATTCAGGTCAATTCCAAATCCTGAAAATGCCCCCATATTACACCTCTTTTTCCCTCTCTTTGACTTCAGCATCTCCAGTGGCCACTGTCTCCACATCAATGATATAATGTCTTCCATTGCTGGAATCCCAATAAGTCTATAGTAGAATACCAGTAAGTCTACTCTGGTCCACATTTTATTCCCCAATCCTGAGGATTCTGGGATGGTGATGTTCACTCCACCTCTAATTGAGAGGGGACGTCGATCCCATATGGCTGATGGATGGGACTCGCTTGCAGTTGTAGACTCTCTCAATTCCTTGGTATGGTGGTTGTCCATCATCACCTCCTTGTTAGTTGTCCTGGGTGAATCCAACGAACTGGAGAGTAGGTGTTGCAACTCTGCTGAGGCTCAGGGCCCAGCTGGCACATGGACAGCCCAGAGATTCAAGTCTCTTGAATGTATACCTACCAACTCCAGCACCAACTATAGCTTCAAATAAAAGGGACAGAAGAGGCATGTGTAGAGAAGTCACCTCTGAGTCCAACTCTGCCACACTTGGGAGCACAATCTCCAAATTAGGGCCCACTGGCAAGGCACCAAACTCCAGAGCTATCTGCCATGACCGTAGGATCTGGGTGTCTCCGGAACCCTCAGGAGCCCCACTGTTTGGGATAGTATCTGCTTTGACCATCTATGAGATCCTGCTGAGATGTGCATAAGCGTTACCTCTCTGACAACCTCCCGACTCACTTTGAAGTCTCTTAGCCATATAAACTCATTTGTTTTTACCTTTTCCCCCTTTTATTCAATTGTATCACCAGGCAGTGCTTGATAGTAATCCCTCGGTGCCAGGGAAGGTAATGCATTTATATGCTGAGTTTGGCTTAGAGAGAGCCAAACTGCTACAGCCCCCAAGAGTCCCACTTCCTTTTGTATCTGCCCTATATTGTCCCCTCTCTCTTGGTGTGGGCAGAACCCATTAATGTTATGGAATAGCCACTTGTGATGAGGTTATGCTCTATAAGACTGTTTGAATGGGCTGGAGAGAGAGTGTCCTTCTTGCTTTCACTTGAAAGTGGACTCTAGAAGCTGAGAGTGACCGCCAACTGAAAGCCAACAAGAAAATGCAACTGTAAAAAGACCATGAATAAAAGGGGGAAAAGGTAAAGACAAATGAGTTCATGTGGCTAAATGACTTCGAAGAGAGTTGGGAGGTCATCCCAGAGGTAACGCTTCTGCACACCTCAGTAGGAGCTCATAGAACACCAAAGTGGATATCACCCCACACAGAGGGACTCCTGAGGGCTCTGGAGACACCCAGGTCCTATATAAGGAGGGATAGCCCCAGAGATTGATGTCTTATCGGTGGGCTCTACTTTGGAATCTGTGCCCCTGAGAGCAACAGAGTTGGACTCAAATAAGTCCTCCCTGCACATGATCCATCATTTCCTTCTATTCAAACCTATATGTGGTGCTGGAGTTTCTAGGTGTACTTCCAGAGACTGGAGCCTCTGGCCTGCCCATGTGCCAGCTGTGCCTGGAATCTCGGTGGAGCTGCACCTCCTACCCTACAGCTCCATGGACTCACCCAAGTCACCTGGTGAGGAGAGAATGATGGACAGTGGCCATCCCAGGGAATGGAGAGAGCCTGCAGCTGCAGGCAGGATAATCCCATCCGTCATACCCATGGGATATAAGGCCCCTCTCACGTGGAGGTGGAGGGTACATCAGCATCCCAAACTCCTCAGGATTGGGGGAAGAGCCGTGGGCTAGAGTGGACATACTAGTATTCTGTTGTAGACATATTGTGATTCAAGTAATGTAAGAAATTACAACAGTGAGCTGGAGCCAGTGGCCACTGGACACTTTCAGGGCAGGGAGAGGGAAAAGCAGTTGTAATACAGGGGCTTTTTCGGGACTTGGGAATTGTCCTGAGTGACATTACAACGACAGATATAGGCCATTTTACATCAGCATATACAATGCAGAACTGTGTGGGAGAGAGTGTGGTCTACAATGTGAACTCTGGTCCATGCTTAGTGGCAAAGCCCCAGGATGTGTATATCCATTGCAGGTGATGTGCCACACTAATGGAAGATGTTTATGTGGGATGTTATGGGAGGTGTGGGAGGTGGGGAACATGAGAATCCCTGTAATTTTTGTGTAACATTTATGTAATCTAAGCATTTAAAATATATATATATATATATATAATTAAAAAGAAAAGAAAAGAAAAAAAAAAGAAAATGCAGACCTCCAAGCTACAATAGCAAAGAACTGAATGAATTTGGATGAAGACCAAATAAGATCACAGCCCAGGCAAAATCTTGATTTCAGCCTTGTAAGACCCCGAGCAGAGAATTCAGTTTACACTGGCCTATACTTCTGACCTCTGGGAAAATAAATGGGTGTGGTGTTAAGCAGCTAAGTTTGTGGCAATTTGTTACGTAGCTATAGAACACTAATATACAAATGGCTACTCCGAAACAGCAGGTTAAAGACTTCTAAATCCACTCCCAGAGAAGCAATGAAAACAGTGGTGAAAAGAAGTGTAAGGCTTGCACACTGAAAACTACAAAACAACATTGAAATAAATTAATGAAGAGCTAAATAAATGTAACAACATCTCATGTTCATGGATTGGAAATCTTATTATTGTTAAAATGACGATACTTCCTGTGGCAGTTTGGAATTATTTTATGAATCCCAAAAAGAGAAAGATTATCTTTGTAAACTAGTCTATTCCCCTGGGAATGATACTCTTTGATTACATTAAATTCAGCTGAGGGGCCTTAATTAGATTACTTGATAAGATCAATTTAGGGCTTTTGATTGGACTATGTCAGTGAGGTGTGACTTAGGTTGAGTCTCGGCTCCTTTGCTGATATAAACGGATACACAGACAGACACAGGAAAAGGGGGTGCCATGTAAGAGAAGTTTCTACCACAGCTAAGCTGCGAAGAGGGAAGCCACCGAGAGGCTTAAGGAGCTAAGGTCCAGAGAGAGAGACAGAAAGAGAGAGAGAGAGAGAGAGAGAGAGAGAGAGAGAAGGCCCAGTGAGAGACAAGCACGATGCCAGGTTTGCCTATAGCTGCAGAAAGGCAGAGACTTCAGCAGAGATCAGCGGCCATCTTGCTTTCCCACGTGCCCTGACAACAGAATCAACAGTAGCTGACTTGGGAGAGAAAGCATCTCTGATGGTGCCTCAGTGTGGACTTTTCACAGCCTTGTAATTGTAAGCCTTTACCCCAAATAAATTTCCTTTATAAAAGCCAATTCAGGGAAGCAGCTGTGGCTCAATCAGTAGGGCTCCCGTTTACCATATGGGAGGCCCCGGGTTCGGTTCCCGGGGCCTCCTGGTGAAGGCAAGCCCGCCTGCACGGCATGGTTAGCTGACCCAGCGAGCACAAGCAGCAAGGGGGGGATAAATGAATAAATAAATAAAATCTTTAAAAAAAAAAAAAAAAAAAAAGCCAATTCATTTCTGGTACTTTGCATCGGCAGCACTTTGGCAAACTAAAACAGTCCCCAATTTGATCTACAGATTCAAAACAATCTCTATCAAAATTCCAGCTGGATTTTTTGCAGAAATTGACAAGCTGATCCTAAAATTTATGCAGAAAAGCAAGAGACTTAGAAAAGCCAAAACAATCTTAAAGAGAAACATAGCTGGAGGACTAGCACTTCCCAATTTCAAAACTTAAAATAACAAAGTTACAGTAATCAAGACAAGCAGTACTGGCATAAGGATAGGCATATAGATCAATGAAATAGAATTGAGAGCACAGAAATACTGAAATTTATGGTCAACTGATTTTCAACAAGGATGCCAAGGCCATTCACTGGGGCAAGCACAGTCTTTTCAACAAATAGTGTTGAAACAACTAAACATCCACATGCAAAAGAATGAAATTGGACCACCTACCTAACATCATATGTAAAAACTAACTGAAAATTGATGAGAGACCTAAAGTAACAGGTAAAGGTATAAATCTCTTTCAAGAAAACAGGACTAAGTCATCATGGCCTTTGATTAGGCAAAGGTTTCCTACAAATGATACCTTTAAAGCACAAAAGACAAAAGAAATAAATAAATTGTACTTCACCAAAATTTAAAACGTTCACACTTCAAAGGATACTATCTTATAGCAGCAGTATGCTTAATAGCCAAAAAGCAGGTGCAACTCAAATGTCCATCAGCTGATGATGGGATAATCAAAATATGGTATACCTATACAATGGAATATTATTCAGCCATGAAAAGAAACGCAGTACTGATACATGCCACAACCTGGTGGAACTTTGAAAACATTATATTAAATGAAAGAAGTCAGACACAAAAGGTTACATCTCATATGATTCCATTTATATGAAATGTACAGAATAGGCAAATTCATAGAGACAGAAAATAGATTAATGGTGGCCAGGGGCTGGTGGGAGGAAGGAATGGTGAGTGACTGCTAACGTGTACAGTTTCTTTCTGGGGTGATGAAAATATTCTGGAATGAAATAGTGGAGATGACTGTACAACTTTGTGAATATACAATGAATTGTATACTTTATAAGGGTGAACTTTATAGTATGTCAATTATCTCAATAAATTTATTTTAAAAGAAAACTAATATAAAGCTGATTTGTGTAAAACGTTTATCCCATTCTCACCAAAGTTCACCTTCTATCCATTGTCAATCATTTGCAACTAGTTGGGAATTTCAACAGGGTTGGATGATGAGGCAGTTGGAATACAGGTGTAAGAGGGAAAAGACTGATCCCTAGAGAAGAAAAATGTAGGATTGCTAACCTCACAGTGTGCCCTAGGAAGTTAAAGCTAGTTTCTGCTACTAAAGAGCTAAAACTGACAACAAAGACAGAACTACCCATCCAAAGAAATCTGAATGACACCGAACAAATATTTATTGGGAGCCTATTATGTGATAGTCTGCTGTTAATCACCTGACTTTAGAAGAGCCCTTGAATGACCCATCTCGCCTAAGGACTGCATGGCTTACCTAGAATAGGTTGTGCCACTTCTGACTTCATTGACTTTATGGGACTAATGTTTATAGTCCTACTTTGTGTCAGACATGTGCCTTGCATTTAATTTCTGTCTGAACCTTGAGAGATGAGAAATCCTGGCCCCATTTTACAGATGGGGAAACATATCCATCTCTTACCCAAGGTCATAGAGACAGGGTCTAACCTTGAACCTATATCTTAGAACTCTAAGACATATGCTTTCTCCACTGCTGCTTTCCTTCTTTTCATTCTTTTAGGGTCTCCATGATACTGGAGAGGGATGCAAGTGGAGACTGGGGAGGGAGAGGCTAATAAGCATGGCTCGCTGGGGTGAAGCACCCTTCTATTTTGGTTCAACTCCTTAACTGAAAGTCAGGATTGTCAAAGCTAAATCATGAGCATCTCCCAGGAAAAGTCCAGCTCTGAGGATGGATCTGTTCTTTGATATTGATCAGCTAATGCTGGATAACAAATCACCCCAAAACTCAGTGACTTAAACCAATAAACATGTATTTCTCACCCACAGATCTGAGGGTCAGCTGCAATTGTCAGGGCTTTGGTAGACTTCAGATTCCAGTCTGCAAACTGGGTTCAGGATTACGACACATGCCTCCATATTCTCCTTGGACTAGTGGCTGCCCAGAGTATGTTCTTCTCATGGAAGATCATGGGAGAGAAAGGGTCAAACCAGATGATGCGAACACATTTAAGTCTCACATCACATTCACTAACATTCGATTGACCAAAGTATGTAATTTGGAAAAGCCAACAATGATGAGGTGTTGAAATATACTTGGTCCACTCAGTTGCTCTGTAAGATCACAGTGCAGAGGGAGAAAGTAATGAATGGAGAACCATAATCAAATCCACCACAACTACCCAGGGCTCAGTGAAGCTACTTACGTTCCTTCAAAACTAAAGAAACAACTTTTTATTGTAATAACAAATACACAACTCAAAATTTCCCATTTTAGCTACGTCCAAGTGTACAAGTCAGGGGTATTAATTACATTTGCAATATTGTGTGCCATCAAAACGTCCATTACCCAATCTCTTTCATCACCTCATGCTTATCCTCTTTTTTTTTTTCAACAAATCAATTTTACTGATACATAGTAATGAAACATGCAATTCATCCAAAGTGTACAATCAAGAGTATTTGGTATAATCACATAGTTATGCATTCATCACTTTATGCTCTTTTGATATTGGAAATCTCTGAGGCAAAGATGGGTAAACTATGGGCCTGCAGACCAAATCCAGCACTGCCTATTTTTTTAAATACTGTTTTACTAGAACACAGCTATACCCATTCATTTACATGTTATCTATGACTGCTTTAATGCTGCAATGACAGAGTTTAGTAGTTGTGACAGGGACCCTGTGGCCTGCAAAGCCTAAAATATTTACTCTCTGACCCTTTTCAGAAAAAGTTGGTCAATCCCTGCTGTAGGATATATGGTAATTTGTGAGCCTTTCCAGACAAACAAAAGTAACAACAAACACGTTTTCTTCCAAGTGCTTAGTATCTGCCAGGCTCTTCTCGCCAAAAGCTGTGGAGCACATACTTCCTCAGTCACCAGATGACCTTTGAAAAGTTATGTGAACTCTCTGGGTTTCAATGCCTTCATCTGGAAAATGGGGATAAAAATCATATATGCTAAATCTGGTTACCACGACGTGCAGCTCTCAGAGCACTGCCTCTACATAATAACTATGAATAGCGTGAGAAATTATTCTTGATGCTTTTACCTTGTTATTTCTATTCATCTTTACAATAATTTTATGAAGTAGGTATCATTGTCCCTGCTTTACAGGTAAGAAAACTGAATCTTACCTGTAAGATTAATAATACATAATAAAAAATAGAAAGGGGTGATGGTATTTGCTGTGGGTTGAATTGTGTCCACCAAAAAGACATATTCATGCCCTAACCCCCATTCTGTGACTGTGACCTTATTTGAGAGCTAAGTCACTCATTTGGAAACAGGGTCTTTGAAGACGTTGCTAGGTAAGATGAGGCCAAACTGGAGTAGGGTGGTGTCTGAGGACACCAATATGACTGTGTCCTTAGAAGCAGGGGAGAATTGGGCACTGATAGACCGACTGAGGCAGAGAAGGCCACGGATTGCCAGCAAGCCAGCACCAGAAGGCGGGAGGGAAGCACGGGGCAGATTCTTCCCCACCGACTTCCGAGGGAGCATGGCCTTGCTGACACCTTGACTTGGGGCTTTGGCCTGCGGAACTGAGAGGCAATACATTTCTCTTGTTTTAAACCACCCAGTTTGTGGTACTTTGTTACAGGTGCCCACGGAAACTAAGTATTTCAACGAGAAGATTCCTGGAGTCATGAGAATTCCTTGTGGGCCTCTTCAATCATGACCACGAGCATGTGTGTGACTCAGACACAGTGCTGCTGTAACACTGTTAGGTTCTCTGCAATCAGATGACCTAAGTTCAACCCCACCCTCTGCTGCTCACTATCTCTGGGACCTTGGACAAGTTATTTAACTTCTTTGAATCTCAATTTTCTTATCTGCAAAATGGAAGATTCCTAAACTCATGGAGTTGCTGTGTGCATTAAATGACAAAATATTTAAAAATAGCATCCCAAAGTCCCTGGCATGAAGTAGACCTCAAATAAAAGTTAAAACTTCAAGGGACTAATATGCAAAGATGATCAGTGCAGATGTTATTATTAGAGGAACAGATGTGGACAACTTCAATGTCCAATAGTAAATTAAGTCAATTAGGATCGATTCATATTAAGAGATATTATGCAAACATAAAACAGAATAAGATAGATGTATCTCGACTGTCTGGGTTCTTTGGATTCTTATCTTGTTTCTGCAACTTACTGTGTGGCTTTAGGCAAGTGATTTAACCTTTCTGAGCCTATAAAATGGAAATAAAAGCAGTGCCTACTTCACAGTGAGGTCAGGAGGATTAAATAATACAGTCCATACAAGATGCTTAAAGTCTTCCCAGGCACTTAGCAAGCACATGATAAATATTTGCCTTTATTATATTATGATTCCACTTGGAAAGAAGAAAGGAAGGATAGAAGGAAGAAAGGCTAATTGGCGAATTTCTAGAAGGAATAAGGAGTTAACTAGTGGTTATCTCTGGGGAGTGAAGATGGGAAGTAGGAGGGAGAAGGCCTTTTATTCTCCCTTGACACCCTCTGTACTGTTGGAAATGAACAAGCTCCCAACTTATTAGCTCCCCCTTTCCTTCCCTTCTTTCTCATAATGAAGAGTAGCTAGGCTTATCCTGGGTGAGTGCCTTCTAGCTGCCAAGCCAGGATGCTTTTCACTTGGGTCATAATATGGGTACAGCAGCTAAAATAGTTCCATACAGGTTGGTAAATAGCTGAAACCCCCAAGATCCAGAAAGTTAAGGGTTAACCCCTGGCCCACTGGGACCTCTGGGTGCTGCCCACAGTGACTGTTTGTTCAGTATCCTGCAGTCCAGGTTGATAAATATTTTGACTCTCCCTCCTGGTATCAGGCACTGAACATGGGGCTATGCACCCTTTGTATCTGACTCTAAACAGCTCTTCCAGGGACTTACTATGATTCTCATTTTCCAAATGATGAAATCCAGACTATTTATTACATGGCTTGCCCAACAACTTGGAGCTCCTACTTGGAGTCTGCCCAACTCCCCACAGCTTTGCTTTCATTGCCCTTTTATCTTCCCTCCCTGAAAACATTTGTCATTCTGTTTCAAAGTTATTTTCCAAAAGTTTGTTTTATCATCTTTGTAGGCCTGACTTGTCCCAACCATTTTAACAGTTTCAAGACAAGTGCTGAGTTATCAACTCTGTGAATAATTAACAAGTTGAGTTTGCTCTCTGGTCAAAAATTGACCGCTGAACTTGACTGTTGGTACTGCACAAAAATGACAGGGAGATATCCCCTGTATAGGTACTTTTCAATGCCCAGGAAGTCAGGGAAGCCAGGACAGTCATTCTAAACTCACTCTGCTCCTCCTCCGGGCAGTGAAGGAGCTGCCCAAGGTTACAAAAGGCTGAACTAGGCTCAGAGACAAGAACTCTGACTCCAAGGAGACTGTAAGTGGTTTGGGAAATTGAAGTGTCTCTGGTTTAAATCCTTATTAGATGTGTGATCTTGGGCAAAATTATCTAATTCCCTCCCTGGGCTCCCCTCCTCATTTATAAATAGGGGTAACCACATTACAGGCACTAAGTTAACATTCAACAGTGATTAACATGCTCCTGCAGTCACCAAGCCAAAATGCTGGTGCTAGAGCTACAGCCAGAGCCAAAGACCCAGCTCTGCCAGGAATGTACCTGTTAGTTGGACTGTGGGGTTATCCATGGGGGTCCTAGGGCAGAGGCCAGGTGACCAGGAAGATGGTTAGGCAGGTGCTATGGTGGTGATGGAGGAGTTTCAGGGAAGCAGCTATTTACCAACTGCTATGAAAACGTTTCAGTAATTTACTGCTGGTACAGCTGTACAAATGACCATAGGCTGAGTATAAGTTCTTTCCAAAGTGAGTCTGTTTTTCCAGGAGGATTTACTCTGTGGAGAGTACTGTGGCTAAACTTCTCACGCTATTCCATGTACTCTTCACAAACATTCAGTTAGGAAGGTGCTACTTCTAGGTCCATTTTTCAGGTGAGGAAACTGGGTTGCCCAAAGTTAGTAAGGAAGTGGCCAAGCAGGGATCTGAATGCAAGCAGACACCCGGCAAGGCCAGACTCTTAACCATGACGGAAGAGAGAAGCAAAACCTGGGCAATAAGGCTAAACAGAAATTGAGCACATGGGTAGCAAAGGAGGAATAAAAGTGCTGGGCTGGAGAACAATTCAAACGAGGAATAAAAAAAGCAGCAAGACATGCAGAGTCTTTGGGTGGGAATGACATTCAAACCATGTACTCCACTTGCAATTTACAAATGGAATACAATGTTAACACAAGGTGACTCCGCATAGAGGATAGACTATTCCTATTTAGCAAATTTGTCCTAATAAAAAAGTTTAAAGGAAAAACATGAAACACAAAGCTCTTTGCAAACAAGGTCCCTGTCTTATCCTAGCCATCTGTCATACCAAAAAGAGAAAGATTATGTTTGTAAACTAACCTATTCCTCTGGGTGGTATACCTTTGATTGTATTAAATTCATTTGAGGGGCCTTTGATTATATTACCTGTTAAGACTGCTTTCAGGCTTTTGATTCAACTAAATCAGTAAAGCATGACTCAGGTTGAGTCCCTGCCCCCTTGCTGGGTCTGATATAAACGGACTCACACAGACAGACAGATACACGGAAGAAAGAGCTCTGTCATTTTTTTCTCCTGCCATGTGACCGAAAGAAGGCTCAAAGAGCTGAGGTCCCAGGGAGAGATGAGCCTGACCGCTTACAGCTGAAATAGGGAAAAGAGCAGAACAGCCCAATCTGATATAGGAGGTCGGGAAAGAAACAAGCCCTATGCCAGGAGAGAGGGGACTACAGGATCACTTAAGCATGGAGCCTCAACAGGCTGGGTCTATGGAGCTCAAGAGAAACAGGTGAGCCCGGAGGGGAAGGCTGAAACCTGGGCAGAGATAGGAGGCCATCTTGCTTCACCATGTGGCAGCTGACGTTGGTGAGAAAGCACCTCTTATGGTGCCTTGAGTTGGATTCTAGCCTTGGAACCATAAGCTTTTACCCCAAATAAACCCCCTTTAAAAAAGCCAACATGTCTCTGGAACTTTGCATCGGCAGCCCTTTGGCAAACTAAGGCAGTGACCTTTCAACTTGATCTTTCAACGTCCCCTTGCTCCTAACCACATCCTTCAGCTGAATGTGTGACACTGTCTTAATCTATTTCTCCAACAAGCTCACAACTACTGAAGCATCATTGACACCTCTGAGCACAATTCAGATATCCCTGATGTCCAAACCAGGGCACCCGAATACTTGATGGATGCTGCTGCTGAGACCACCCATTCTCTTCATTCTTGGACCCCCACAACCTCCCATTCTCTCTAACAGCAGCCTGCTCTCCACCAAGTTTACTTCTCCACCACTTACTTTCTGAGGTAAAAAAAATATTCTTGACTTTTTGGCTCTCTCCCCTGCATCATAATCCATCAGCAAGTCTACCTAAAGAATGTATCTCAAATCTGTCTAGGTTCATTCCCTGTTATTATCCCAGTCCAAGGCATTGTCTTCTATTCCAAAGCTATTCCAAAGCTACCTAAAAAGTCCCTCATTCCCACTCTTGTTTCCCCTCACCCAATAAAAAGCAAAACAACACACACACACACACACATACACAAACATTCTCCATAGAGCAGCCAGAGTAAGCTTTTAAAATCACAAACCAGATCATTCATACCCCTGCTTAAAACCTATCAAAGGCTTCCCATCTCACAATAAAATTCACACTCTCCTACAAAAGTACTATATGACATGGCTCCAAGCTGCATTCATTAACAGATATATAGCAAGGACGTGATAAGTGTGGGGGATTTAGAAGACAGAGAACAGATGGGAACCCTGTTCTCATGGAGCTCACCTTTCAGTGCAGTGTTTTCCTACCTCTGTAACCCTGACCCCCAGAAAAGCATTTACATCCTGTCCCAGGACACACGTAAGGATTTGTAAAGGCAACAAAAATTCATTTTTAAAAAAGTTGCCCTTACTACAGAGAACAAAGTACTCTTTGCGAAAAATATCCGTGATACATTATGATATTTTATTTTACTTCATTACAGAAATAAAACTCTAGTTACAGCACACTGAATTGACTTCTTGACCCCATCGAGGGCTGCGAGCTGCAGTCACTATCTGAGCTGGGCCTCCTGTCTTAATTTTCCAGCTGCTGTGACAGTATGGACACATCTGTATCCAGTATCACAAAGGATGAGTGATTTAATGGGAAATTACTGACTCACAGCTTTGGACGCTGGAAGGCTGGCTTCCTCCCAGGGTTGGTAGCGTCCTGACTGGCCGGCGATCCTTGGGTTCCTTGGCTTTTCTGTCACTTGGCAATATCCTCTTTCTCTTCTGGGTTCAGCTGACTTCAGGCTTTTTAGCTCCTCCCCATGGCTTTTCCTCTATAAAGCCATCAGTAAGAGGATTAAGACCCATCCTCAATTAGCTGGGCCACACCATTAACTAAAAATAATATCTTTAAAAGGTCCTATTTGCAATGGGTTCACACCCACAGAACTGATTAGGAGTAAGAACATGCTCTTTCTGGGATACATAACGCCATCTGCCACACCTCCCACTTTCTGTCTTATGACGGCGAGCGAGTCCCCTAACATATCTAAGCTTTGCCATCTCTCAAATAATGAGACGCCCTTGTGGTTAGCTGAGTAAATTTATCTGAAAGTGTGCTGCACAAACCTGGCCCAAGAAGGATGTATACATGCCCACATTCTCTCCTGCCAGTCATTCCCATGCCCACTTTATTTCTAGTCCTTGAAATCCACCCTGGGACACTGGCACTTCCTCTCCCCTCTTCCTGGTGCTCCTTTCCATGAGAACTTTGCCTGGCTGCCCTCCTTATCATTTAAATCTTAGCTTAAACTAAGCTCCTTCCTCAAAGACGACTACCAGGTCTGAATAACCATCTGGTGATCATATTTTAAGTCACTGTTTTAATTCTCCATGTGACATCTGATGTTTTCTTCTTGATTCATTTTCTGACTGTCTCCCCACTAAAATAACTCTCATGAGAATAGTGTCTTTGCCTGTTGTTTCCACAGCTCTGACCTCAAAAATTAGAATAGTGCCTCTCACAAAGTAGGTGCCCAACAAATACTTGTTGAGTAAATGAAGTTGCCCAGAGAATAAGCACTCTCCAAGGGTCAACTAGCAGGCAGATGTTAATAAGTTGAAAGATTTTCCCTAGGAAAACAAGGATTTAAAGCTAGAAGTTCTGGATTCCAGGACCAGCTCTTCCTTTCCTCGCCCCCACCTTGAGGTCAGCCAGGAAGCAGCTCTATAGCTCAGTGTTCTCCCTTGGAAAAAGAGGATAGCACTTCAAATGTGAGTTAATTTGTGCAGAAGCAACAGCATAAATCCAGGTATACAGTAAGATCTTGATCTATTTTTATTTTCCCACAAATTTTTTCTTTACTACCAAATTAAAAATAAACACAGACTTTCATGTGTCCTTTAAAATCTGCACAGAGAGGTTGGGCACTGCCTGAGGCTGACACTGTCTCATTCACCTTGCTAGTCCTGTAACCGGGCTTTGGCTAGGTTCTTGACTAAGCTATAAGAAATGAATTTCAAGAGCACGTCGGGTTAGTTAGGCCAGTAATTTATTAAGGAATGGTGAGAAGAGAAATGGGAGAAAATAACAGATCATAGGTCCCAGGTAGAAAGGAAGGGGCTGAAGGGTGATAAAGAGGGCTGACTTATAGAATACAATTTCCCATTATAGATTATAAATGCCCAGGTTTTACTTGTGTATTGATCCAGGCAGGACTGAAGAAGGCCAGAATAGGGCACGAACAGGCACCAGGCAGGGCAAAGGCAGAGAGAAAAAGGTCTTTGCACTTGCTTTTTTTTTTTTTTTTTTTTTTTAAAGAATATCTTGTATGTTTATTGCTGATGTATAAAAATATAATGCTTTTATTAGTGCTTATAATTTCTCTGTAGATTATTTTGGATTTTTATGCTTATAATCATATAGTCTATAAAGAGTAACAATTTTGTTATATCCTTCCTGAGCCTGATCTGTTTTTATTACTTTTTAGTCTTAGGGTACCAGCTAGGACCTTCAGTAGAATTTGAATAGAGATGGTAATAATAGGCATTCTTTTTTTGATCAAAGCTTAGCTGCTAATGCTTCACCATTAAGTATCAAGGTTTCTGTAAGTTTTAGTAGATACCCTCAACAAATCAAGGAAATGCCCTTCTATTCCTGCTTTGCCAAAATTCTGGTCTCATAAACAGATGCTGAATTTTATAGAAGATTTTTTCTACCTCCATTAAGATAATCACATGGGGGCTTTCCCTTAATCTCTTCTCCCTCCTCCCCCCAAGATGGTTCCCTCATCTGTTTGTTTGTTGTCTTTGCTCCTTGTCTGCTTATTGTCTGTTTTTTGTTTAGGAGGCACTGGGAACTGAACCCGGGACCTCCCATACAGGAAGCAGGCGCTCAACTCCTTGATCCACATCTGCTCCCGGCTCGTTTGTTTTTGCTCGTTGTGTGCTTGTTGTTTTTGCTCGTTGTCTGCTTGTTGTCTGCCTGTTGTTTTTGCGCATTGTCTGTTCATTGTTTGTCTTCTTTAGGAGGCACCGGGAACCAAACCTGGGACCTCCCATGTAGAAGGCAGGTGCTCAACTGCTTGAGCCACATCCACTCCCCTTAATCTCTTAATGTAATAAATTCATTTTTCTAAAGCAAGACTAATCTTATCTTCCCAGGATAAACCTTGGAATATTATCTTTTTACATACTTTTGGGTTTGGCTTGCTAATATAATTTTAGGATTTTCGTGTGCTATGTATGAGTTAGATTGGCCTATGCTTTTCCTTTCTCAATGGGTCCATGTCTGGTTTGGGTATCAAGGTTATGCTAGCTTCATAAGAAAAACTGGGGTAAATTCCTTCTTCTATTCTCTGGAGAGTTTGTATAAGAATGGGATTATGGGAAGCGGCTGTGGCTCAATCAGTGGGGCTCCCGTTTACCATATGGGAGGCCCCGGGTTCGGTTCCTGGGGCCTCCTGGTGAGGGCAGGCCCGCCCGCACGGCGTGGTTGGCTGACCCGGCGAGCACAAGCAGCAAGGGGGGGATAAATGAATAAATAAATAAAATCTTTAAAAAAAAAAAAAAAAAAAGAATGGGATTATATCTTCCTTAAATGTTTGATAGAATGTCAAAACCATTTGGGCTGAGGCTTTCTTTGTAGGTTTTAAATTATAGAATCAATTTCTTTAATGGGTACAGAACTGTTCAGGTTTTCAATATCTTCTGGGTTAATTTTATTAATATATAATGGCCTTCCGCATCTCATCACTTTTTTGCATTTGAAGTCTGTTTTGTCTGATATTAGTATAGCTACCCCTGCTCTTTTCTGTTTACTGTTCGCATGGAGTATCTTTTTCCAACCTTTTACTTTCAGCCGGCTTGTATCCTTGTGTCTGAGATGAGTTTCTTGTAAGCAGCATATGGATGGCTCATGTTTTTTTATCCATTCTGTCAGCCTGTATCTTTTGATTGGGGAATTTAATCCATTCACATTCAATGATATTACTGAAAATGCACTATTTATTTCCTCCATTTTATTCTTTAGTTTTCATATGTCATCTTATTTTTGTCTTTCTTTTTACTCTTTTGGTTATCCTTTCTGCTTTTCTTCTTCTATACTCTCCTCCAAGCCTCTCTCTCCTGTCTTTTTCTTTCAGGTTCTAAGGCTTCCTTTAATACTTCCTGCAAAGGTGGATTCTTTCTTGCAAACTCTCTTAGTTTCTGTTTGTTTGTGAATACTTTATATTCACCTTCATATTTGAAGGACAGTTTTGCTGGGTAAAGAATTCTCAGCTGGAAGTTTTTCTCTTTCAGTTTCCTAATTGTATCATACCACTGTCTTCTCGCCTCCATGGTTTCTGAAGAGAAATCTGCACTAAGTCTTACTGGACGTCCTTTGTACGTGATTGTTTGCTTCTCTCTTGCTGTTCTGAGCATTTTCTCTTTATCTTTTACATTTGACATTCTGAATAATATGTGTCTTGGCGTAGGTCTATTTGGATTTATTCTTATTGGGGTACGGTGTGCTTCTTGGACATGAAAGTTCATTTCTTTCATGAGAGTTGGGAAATTTTCAGCTATTATTTCCTCAAATACTCTTTCTGCCCCTTTTCCTTTCTCTTCTCCTTCTGGAGCTCCAATGACACGTATGTTCTTGCGTTTTGTGTTGTCATTCAACTCTCTGAGCCCCTGCTCAATTTTTTCCATTCTTTTCTCTCTCTGTTCTTTTCTCTCTTCAATTTTAGCTGCTCTGTCTTCAGTATCACTTATTCTTTCTTCTATCATTTCGAGTCTGCTGTTGTATGCTTCAAATGTATTTTTGACTTCACCTATTGTGTCTTTCATTCCCATGAACTCCGTTACTTTTCTGTTCATGATTTCAAATTCTTCTTTACGTTTGCGCAATGACTTCTTGATGTCATTGATCTCTTTAACTATATTCTCTTTCATCTCATTAATTTGATTTTGGAAATGTGTGCTCATCTCACTGATTAGTTCTCTCAAATTCTGCATCTCTTCTGGGACTTTGCTGTATTCCTTTTCTTGGGCCATGTCTTCTATTTTCTTAGTATGGCCCGTAATTTTTTGTTGGTGCTTAGGCATCTAGTTAGTTTGTATTTTACTTAGATGCTCTATCTCTTTCTCTTTTATGGGGTTTTAGTGGCAGGAGGCTGTGAGTTACCACTGCTCTTTGATTTTTGGCTCAAACTTGATTATTAGGATTGTTCTGCTGGTTGCTCAAAACTGGGCACTGGACCCAGTAATTGGTTGTAGAGTCGTTTCCTAGGGCCTTGGGCAGGGAGGCTATAGAGGCCAGGAAAAGACTCTCTTACTTATTAATTTTCGTATGTGTACTTCCTTGGTCTGCCAGGAGATGGCGCTTGTTGGCTGCTCTCAATTCAATGCCTGGTCAGAGCGTATTTGTTGTGACACAGACCAGATCAAGTGATAGAGCTTCCTGTCTGGGGGGTAAGAGCCTTGTGATTCAAACATTCTGGGACAGTTCTCCAGACTTCTCTCGTAGCGCCCCCCTTTTCCCAGCTAGGAAATATTTCCACTCCCTTCTGAATCCTCAACAATCAGTCCCTGTTAGTAGAGGAGGAGATTGGGAGGTTTGTATATCTTTAGCCCCTTGCAGGCTCCAAGGCAAACAATGGCGCAGCCCCACCCAGCCTGGAAGGGCTCTCGGGACAGGGCAGACCAAGCCTGGGAGTCCAAAGCAGGGTCAGCCCCAGGCTGTCTCTCCCCTCTCCCGTGGTGTCCTCAACAATTAGTCCAGGCTAGAAGAGAGGGAGGTTGCGAGGATCGGATTTCTCCAGTCCTTTCAGGGCTCCCAGGGCAAACCGCCATGTGGAAGGGTCCATGGGGCTCTGCAGCCCAAATTTCAGGTCCGAACCTGAGTCAGCCTAAGGCTGTGTCCCTCTCTCTCCCTTTCCGGGAGTGGCAGATCCCTGAAGCCCCCTTTGTCTGTGGTTGCAGGCCCAGGGGCCCGAGAATTCTGAAGAGTGCGGGGGAGGGTGCCGGCAGCAGCAGAAGCTGCTACTTGCAACTCACAGTTCTGTAGTCACGATTTCCCTCTTCTGTCCCTCTCTCCTCTGGGTGGTGTGCAGCCTTCACCTGCTGGCCTAAACCCTAGAAGATCTTTTTCGGGGCTGTTTCAGCTTGTCCTCTAGCTATTTTTCTGGAGAAGAGATTCCCGTGTCTTACTAGTCCTAGTCCGCCATCTTCCCGGAAGTCCCCTGCGCTTGCTTTTTAAACCATTAATTATTCTGCCCCTTTGCTAATGACACGGGAGGCCCCACAGCTGTTTGCTGTTTCGATTGATTACCCCACCCATCAATCCCCCAGGAGGGCCCAATGATAAGGCCCCTGGAGAATATCCGGGGCTTCTCCTGGCTTCTGGAGGAATTCTCATTCCGAAGGGTCTTCCAGCAGCCGTCTTGGGGGTATCGATGTCCACGTGGACTTCTTGCCAGGCTGCAGATCCGTCTATTGATTCCCTATTTTACTAGCCTGCTTCAGTCCCAGGGTCTGGAACAGCAGCAGGTTGGATGGACGTGGTGCAGATGTGAAGCTCAGTTCATATACTCAAAAGGGCAACATTGTTTCCTTTAAACAATTGAATTCACAGTCCAAGTAAGTCCCCAGTCTTCCACGATGAAAGAAAATTCAAACTCAGTATTTCTTGATATTCCCTCCAACCTACCTTGAACCCAGATTTTGGGGAGGCCTCTGCCACATTGGGTCATCTTCAGTCTGACAGCCCTGCTATTTCCCCATCTCATTCTTAGGGGACAGGGGATCTTAGGCAAGGCAGGCACCCTGTGCCTCTGGTCTGGTCTTTAGGGGCCCCACGAAGCCAGTGTCTCTGGAGCCTTACTACATCCTAGCACCTGCCAAGAAGCAGGCCCCTCCCCAGGTCTCCATACCTGCAGACTACCTTGCTCAAATCACTGAGACTCTCCCCTCTCCTCCCAGCTTGCAGCTTCTCAGGGCTTCTCCCTCTCCTGGACAGCTCCAGAAATCTCTGGTGGGTTTAGAATCCTACAAAAGACAGGAAGAGCATTTGACATCAGTCTGCATCTGCTTTCTGACCAGTCAAAACTTCTAAAATGAGGACTTACTGGGATGCGGAGCAAATAGGCAGAGCCACAGATTTTCTCCAATGTATACCACTTTGGGCAAACCTTTAAGGCCTATCATCTTAGCCTTGTCTCTGCATCTCTGTATACACACACACACACACACACACACACACCAAGGGTTTTATCATTTCTTAAATGCACTGAAAAGCCTTATGTAGCAGTTGACAATTAGCTGACCATTTCACCCATTTGCAAAGAAATGGGAAAGAATGGAACAAATCCTGGCAATGAAACTTTGCACATTAAAATTGGCAGATTGAGCAAATAAAAATACAGGATGCAGTATTTGGGACATACTTATACTTTAAAAAGTACTCATTGTTTATCTGAAAGTCAAATTTAACAGGACGACCAGTATTTTTATCTAGCAACCCTATCTTCTCTCCATAAGGCTGTCCCTCAGGGCTTTGTTTCTCAACCTTGAGCTTGCATCAGGATGACCTGGAGAGTTTGTTTGATCACAGATTGCTGGACTAAGCCCGGGCTGGGCCTGAGAATTTGCATTTTTAACAATTTCTCAGGTGAACTTGATATTGCTGGTCCAGGGACCACACTTTGAGAACCAGTGTCTTAGGAAACAGATGGAGAATTAATTTCATGCGAGTTTAGCAAGTTATATAGCCTCTCTGTGCATCTACTAAACTAATTGTAAAATGAGGAGATGAATAATAAGTGACTCAACCTACTCCTTAGAGTTCTTGGTAGGATTATATTTACATTCCTATGCCATAGGACCTTGCAGCTATATAAAGGTTAGCTTTACTATCATTAATAGCAATGTTTCCCCTCCAACTTTCCCACAAAAGAAGTTGCCAGAATTCTGCTTTTCATTGACCTGGCTTAATAATAATGACCACCTAAAGCTACCAAAAAAGGGTGAAGATTATGTCTTCAATTTAAGAAAACAGGGAAGCTATTTATATTTATATTCCATTATATATTAGAAATATTTAACCAAAAAACTGTAAAAATAAACCTTTGGAACTGGAAAGGCTGGGCTTCCATTATCTAGGTACGGGATTCCCAAAGAGGGCAAAGAAAATGAATTATGACTTGACCTCTTCTGTTCTTCATGGCTTCCCCAAAGTGCAGAGTTAATATCTGGAGATTGGTGGTACTCAATACTTGCATTTTACCCAGCCGATGTGTTTGGCCAGTGCACAGTACAGTGTAGTGCTTAAGAGACTTATTGGCAATTACTTAGTTCCTCTACGTCTCAGTTTCCTCCTCTGTAAATCAGGTTTGATAATATTATCCCTCTTTTAAGTGGGATAGATGTTTGTAGGCATAGTGTAGGCATGTGAGCCTTTACGTGCAGAGTAGATGCTCAGCAAGTGTCCCTGGACCATGTCATAACTTCACCAGTTTTAGGAGCAAACATGGTATGGCAGCTGTATGAGTTTCCTATTGCTGCTATAACAAAGCACTACAAACTCAGTGGCGTAAAACACATGCCTTTATCCCTTTAGAGTTCTGAGGTCAGAAATCTGAAATGGGTTTCACTGAGCTAAAATCCAGGTGTGGACAGGGCTGCAACCCTCTGCAGACCCTAGGGGAGACTTTGTTCCCCTGCCTTTTCCAGCTTCTAGAAGTCGCCTGTGTTCCTTGGCTCATGGTTCTTTTCTCTGTCTTCAAAGCCAGCAGGGTAGCGCCTTCCAATCTCTCTCTGACCCTCACCCTCCTGCCTCTCTCTTATAAGGACCCTTGAGATTACATTGGGCCCATCCCGATAATCCCGGTAATCTTCCCATCTCAAAATCCTTAATTTTATCAATCTGCAAAGTCCCTATGGTCTTGTAGGGGGATTGGGGCATGGACATCTTGAGGGGACCAATATTCTACCTGCCACAACAGCGTGCCACGTGACCAGGAGGTAGGAAAACTGGCTTTGAAAGCCTCACCTCATCTCAGTAGCTGGGTGGCCCTGCTCACTTAACATCCCTCAGCAGCACCATTGAATGGGGACAATTGTCACCTTGCCAGGCCATTGTGAGGTAAAGGAGAATAACTGATAGGACCTGGTACCTAGCAGGCCCTCTCTAAACAGTGGACATCATAATTATGCTCTCAAGTCCTCTACCTTTTTCAACGGGGTTTCAATAGAGTTTAAATGTATGTGAAATTTTTGGATGAAATGTAAAGTTCCCTTCAGATGCTGGTTTTAATTTTCATGAAACAAACAACTCCCTCACTTCTTTTATTTTTCTCTTCATCTCAGGCCCTTCTGGGATGAAGAAGCAGGGGATGCTCCCAGGCAGCCTGACCCCTTAGAGTCCCTACTCAGCCACAACACATATTGCACCTGGAAATAGGATATACATTACTACCTTTTGAGATTTTATTTTAAAAAGAACTAGGGAGCTCCAGATTAAAAAGTGTATTGAGAACATTTTCTGTGCTTGAAAGCAGCAGGGCAGATGGAATGTGCTGGGCTGTATGACAGAAGGGAAGAGAAAAATCAGAGTGTAGAAAACAGGCATCAATCACAGGTACTTACTGAGCACTTGCTAAGTTGCAGGCATTGTGCTCAAACAAGTCCCTTGCCCTTATGAAACTGCAATTCTAATGAGGAGAAACATACAATAAAGGACAAAAAACAGCAAGTGAACAGGCAATTATAATTTTGGAAAATTGTTATAAAAGAAATAAATGGGGTGTTGTGATAGAATAACAAGTTGGGATGGAATAGCAAAGGAAGGTAGCATTTATGCTGAGACAAGAAAGACATAAAAGAGACCTAAGGACCCGGCCATACAGGCAGAGGCAACCTGGGCATAATTCAGGGCTTTTGGACAATGTTTCGTAAACTGGGTCTTGATCCATTAGTAAGTTGTAAAATCAATTTAGTGGGTACCAATTAGGGTTTTTTTCCCTCCTAAATGAAATGGAATGGAGATGAGAATTGATACCAGAGTGTATCACATGCTAGACAGGAATAATTCAGTTAAATTTTAATTTCTCTGAAATATATACATACACACATATACTTAGTTTCAGTTTAGTTTCAGAAATACATATATACATATATTATATATATATTATATTTTATATTTTATATATATATATATAGGCATGGAGTCGTAATGCACAACAGATTCCTTATTGCAGGTCAACAATCAGAAAGTCTGAAAAGTACACATCAAAGGCAAGAAAGACTTTCATGAGTTAGGATAGTGAGCAAAACATGGGTGGCAGGAATATAGCCAGCAAGGGAGAGGGCTAAGGGAGGTCAGCAACATTAGCAGAGGCAGGTCGTGCACGCAAACAGGCCCTGGGAAGGAGCTTCTGTTTCCTTCTAAGCACTACGGGAAGCCACTGACAAGTATAAAGCAGTAAGTGCCATTTTCTGAATTACACTTTTAAAAGAAAGATAATTTTCAATTCGTTCCACTAGTACCTTTCTACTATTTGTTTAGGCCCATAGATTGGACTCTCTGGAATTCACTAGGCTGCTCTAATAACCAAGTACTTTGGTTAGAATTGGGAACAGAATGATTGCAATAGAAGGAAACCAGTGAACTACTCTGCAGACTTCTTAGAGATACAAATGAGGGTAGTTCAGGTGGTAAAAATAAAAAACCCTCACAGACACTCAAACTAAACATTGGTATACTATTTTTTAATCTATTGTGTGGGCAATTATGTTCAAACACTCGAGAATGCTATTAGCATTACTGTAAATTGGCACAATCTTTTTAGAGAGCCATATGGTAGTTTCCATCAAAATTTAAATTGTGCATAACCTTTGATCCAGAAATTTCATTTCATTGACTATATCCTTCAGAAATACACACATATGCCAAGATTAGATGGAGCAAGATGTTCCTTGCATCTTTGTAATTAGGAAAACTTGGAGCTAGTTTAAATGGGCATCAATGAGAGAGTGGGGAAATAAGAAACAGAAGCTTTTTACTATGGAATATTAGACAGCTGTTAAAAAAAGAATGTTCTGGATACTATGTATACAAATATAAAAGAAAGTCTTTGATATATTGATGAGCAAAAAAAAAAAAAGCAGAAAAGTAATATGCATAGCATGACCTAATCTGAGAAAAAATAAATCTGGAAAAAATATATACAGATCTGAAAAATATATACATATCTGAATGTTCATAGGAAAAAGTGTCTAGAAGGAATAACCCCTGCCTGGGAGTGGAGCTCAGTATTGGGGAGTTCCTTTACTTTTACTTAACACACTTTGTATTTGGTGTTATTTTTTAAATGTAAAAAAAAAGGTTTAATAAAATACATTAATTTAAAAATATTCATAGATGTAAAGTAGAGACAGAGGCATTCACATGGAAGGTAAGAAAATGATCGTAGTTTTGTAGTGATCTCAGTGTCTAAAAGTTCACCTCTTAGATGTCAGGGCAGGCAGAAACCAAAGAGTCAAATGAAATGATGCACAGGGTGGTTTGAGTGTGGGTAGGTGGGTGTGGGTATGCACTGTATGATATTTTCCCAAACACTCAGGGCTGGGTAAGTTTAACCACTACAAACCAAATGTTGGGGAGTAGATGTGGCTCAAGCAGTTGAGCTCCTGCCTCCCATACGGGAAGTTCCAGGTTCGGTTCCCAGTGCCTCCTGAGAAAACAATAACAAACAACAAACAAAAAAAAACAACTCAGGGGAGCATATATGGCTCAGTGGCTGAGCGCCAGCCTCCCACATATGAGGTCCCAGGTTCAATCCCCAAGCCCTGGTACCTAAAAAAAAAAAAAAAAAAAAAAAAAAAAAAAAATTTTTTTTTTTGTACCATCTCTCAATCTGATAACTTTAACTCTAGTCAAATTTGTTTGGCAGAACCTGCTCCAGTCTGAAACTCACCTATGAGATCTTGGTATTACCTCACAAACACTAGAGAAAACTGAGAAAGGGAAAATGGATAATAACAGCAAAAGTTCCCTCAGCACATAACTACATACCAGGACTAGTTCTGGTGATTCGCTCCGGTAAACAACCCTGCAAGGTAGGTGAATTATTTTTCCCACTTTACAAATGAATAGAGTTTCCAGAGCCCAACTAGGTCATCTGCCCGGGGACACAGGTCATCCAAGGGGAGGGTGTGTGACCCCAATGCCGATGAAGCTCCCAATGCCTCTCGGGCCCCTCAAAATTGAAAGCGGCAGCCTCAGTCCTCACCATGTTGGAAATGCTTGACTATGCACAACGTCAGCTGCTGATGGTGCTAAGAATAAGGGAACACTTTCACTGTAGTAAAATTAATTTCATTTCAGTGTCGGTGATAATTTAACCTGGCTGGCTGAAGTCTGTATCAGCAATATTAAAAAAAAGTTACTAAGCAATTTATAGAATTTTTTCTCCTGAGCCCCTCACCCCTCCTGCAGCCACATATGGAGAGATGCACGTGTTGCACTGCTAACATAAGGGGATGATGAAATGGGAGCAGGATTATGTCGTAATCATTCTCTGATTATGACGTTAGCTGGCCCTGCTCAGTCCTCCCATAATGCCTGGTGCCTGCCTCTCTGTCACCACACTGTATTACAAGGTATTGCTATTTCTTCTCGGTCTGTTTTCCTCGCTGGAATGTGGACACCTGGGGCACGAGGGCCTCATGCTATTCCTCTTGCTAGTCCCAGTGGGTAGCACAGTGCCTAGTGGGTCTCAGTAAATGCTTAAAGAACACAATCCTAGCTAGCAACATCATTTGGCCTGGCTGGCAAATAAAGCAAACGGGTCCTGCAGATAACTATCTCTTGTAGTTTGTTAAGAACAACTGCAAATAGTCCAACTCTCAGCCTGGGGGGAAGTGAAATGAAGGAGAAAAAGGTTTGTGTTCAGTCCCCACTTTTCACAACCAAATGCTCCATGAAATTGAGCACATTACTATCATCATCATCATTATTAATTTTTATATGAATGAGGTTAAGGTGATGGCCAAGGAACCAGCACTAATTAAAACAAAGCTAGAGCAACTAGCAATTTCTATAACTACCTCAAAGGATAAAGCTCCCGTTGGAATCGTGTCATCAACTGCTACAGGAGTTGGGTGCTGAAAGGTATCTGCCCTCCAAACACAGAAATGTTGAAACAGAGTCAAAGTGTGACAAAGAGACTTGCTCAAAGTCACACATGGTGTCGGTGGCGGAGCCAGAGCTAGAAAGCTAGAATGGCCGCCACAACGTGATGGGGGTGCAGAGGGGGTAGAGTTAAAAAAGCAAAGTGGCTTAAAGGAGCTATAACTTGCCCAAAGCTGGTTGGGATGGGGCTATGATGGGCCTGTGGGACTTCTGCCAAGGGGGGAACGAAGTCACAAAAGGGCAGAGAGAAGAGGAGCAGGTGAGGAGGGACTGTCACAGGGCCCAGCCTTGGGAGGGTGGGGGTAATCATGGGATGGTCCACATTCACCCAGGAGCTTACGATTCACAGTGAAGACATAAAGTCCCTCGGGCCAAGCTGCCTCTCTCTGTTCCTGTCTCTTGCCTCCCAGAGCAAGACAGGAGGACTGAAGCAATAACCGTGAAGATGTAAGCGCTACACGTTGGAACAGCAGAGGATTCTATCCTCCATAGCATAAGGGGGAGGGGAGGCCCGGGAGGTGGCGATGGTCAGGAGCGCTTCCCACGGCAGAACTGCAGCCTGGAGCGATGGAGACCAGCATTCCAGGTCCTGACCAGGGACTGCCGTTTACCAGCTGTGTGACCCTGGAGGAATCACAAAATTTCTCTAAACCTGCTTCCTCAACTACAGAAAGATTACATTAGTATCTGTCCAGAAAGGTTGTTGCAATGAGAGGGTGTTGTGGGCAAGGTGACCTCATCGTTATTGATTTTATCACTACAATACCTCTTTTCCCCTCCTCAGCTAGCCAGTACCTCATATCTTAGACCTTCTCAGTAAATACTTGTTCAATTAATCAGTAAAGAAAATAAAATGTGTGAACAAGGTAAACGGTTCATGTATTAAAGATTAAAGCACAAGAAACATTTGAAACACCACAGCAGGCATTAAACAACTACAGTGTTAACTAAAACGTTATCTCTTTCTTATCTCCCCAATTTCTTGTGTCTAGCTAAGACATCTCCAAGACTAAAGCAAAGAGCTCTCCCAAAAAGCCCAGACATTAGCCGTATTTACGTTGAATACCCCAGACTTTCTCTAGCTAATCACAGTAGTTATTGAGCTGGGCTGTACATGCTTTGTCTCATTTTGTCCTTACAACCACCAGTTGAGGTAGATACTATTATTATCTTTATTCTACAAATAAAACCGAAGCTCAGAAAGTGAAATGACTTGATCAGCATCTCAAGGCCCATTGTACAGAAAAGGCCACCAAAACTTTCTGAGGGAATACTCACTTGTCTTGCGGGTACGAGCCTAGTAATTAGCAGAACCCAGAGGAGAGAAACGCAGGTAATCCGACTGCAAAGCCTTAACCATGATTCCATACTGCTTGCCTAGGTCAGACCCTTTCGCTCCAGCTGGCATAACTGAGAATCTTTAACATAATGAGTTGAAAAAGAATGGACTATCAAGATATCAGTCCTTGGGAGTTAACCAAATTGCACAGGTTTCCAGGGAAAGTTGGCAGAAAGCTCGTCTGTTAGTCACTTCTGGCCAACCTCACAAGGCACTAGAAACTGGACAATGGCAGTGGCTCGCTGTGGACACCGACTGAACCAAAGACCCTCTTCCCGGTCATGATTCCAACCCTGGGGCAGGCAGGGGCCGGCTTTACCACTGCGCACATCCGGCCTGGCTGACGCCACTTCTCGGCTCACTTGTGCAGTTTGGGGCAGAGGCCCTAGTTGTGCTCCATTCCCTAAGCTGGCGGCAATTTAAGCGATACCAGTAATCACGGGCATTAGCAGGACAACCTCTAGTTCTGGAGGAGGTGCTCTCCTTGCCCACTCCATCCTGAAACCACATTCAGGCCGTGTAGTCTAGCAAACCAGAACCCCAGAATTCATCCACTCACACTTAGTGAGTTGTTCTGTGTTAGCGGTGGGAGATGCTTGAACGAGTTAGACGTGCTGTGGAGGGAGCACCAAAGAGAACCAGATGCATGTTCACCCGCCTTCCTCCTGTTACTCTAATCACTGCCCGCTCCGCAGCACCTGGCTGTCCTCTCCACCATGCCCAAGTCTCAGCAGCTATGCTGCTCAGGGAAGCCTTTCCCCACTCACTTGATGCACAGATCCTCTCCCACAAACCCCGTACTTTGCCTTCCTAGCCTCTACCACCAAATACCTCCTTATGAATTTCTCTTTTGCAAAGCAGTTGTATCTGCCTTGCCTTTTAGAATGGAAGTTATGTGAGGACAGAAACTAGGGGTCTGCATTATCTTGGTCAGTTAGACACTGGAGTCGCCGACGCACCTGAGTACTTAGTATTAGTTAACATCCTTACCTCCGCAATCCTTCCTACCTTCTGTTTTCCATCTGATTTCTCCAATAGGTGTAACACTTCACATTACCATTTCATACCAGTTTTCGAACTCCAATTAAATCTGCATATATCTGTTTATTAGAATACCTATCAATCAGAGACACATTACAGGGCCACTTTTTATTATAATCTGTCTTATATGTGAGTGAAATTGATTATCTCATAGAAACAAGCTCAGGGCAAGGACCATCTCTCAAGCTTTTAAACTACTTTTTTTTTTTTAAACCCATTAGGACCTACGCCCTTCCTTCAAAAATACTCCATGCCTTTTACTGATTGCAAATGCAGGCACTAGCCAGATTCTTGCATCCATTCTGCAGGTAAAATTGCTATTTGTTTAATAAGCAGTTCTGCCAGTAAATTTAGCACAAGGAAATAAATGCTCTTCTGTAAGCATTCTCTGCCTGTTCATTTTGGAGTTTCTTTTAAACTCTTCCAAGCATGTTATTTCCTACACTGAGCAAGCTCAGTCCACTTAGGGTAAATAGTTAACAGCAGCCTCCACCAAAATCACCCAAGAATAAATGCACGTTCTCTATTAGGTTCCCCTCCCCCTACTTCCTTGTGGGTGCAGTAAGAACCATGATAAATTAGATTAAGACTCTGACTCTAGGGAGAAATGGTCGCATTGCCACCTGGGTTCCCTTAACCTTCAGCATTTAACTTACTTCCTAAAATACAGGACAACCTGCTGACAAACCCTGGGCTTTGAACCACACAGGATGGTGGCAGTGGCTTCAGATGCAGGCCTGGTCAAAACTTCCCAAGCCCTCGTTCCAGATGCCACATTTCTTCCTTTACCCATAGCCAGCATGTGCATCCGGAATCACACTGACAGTGCCACGTGATCACATCCACCACTCTTCTCTAATGAAATGGTGGGAATGCCCTCCCCCCTCCTTTGTCTAGAACTCTAGCGGTACTTTAGATGCAACAGGGTTTCCCCAGCATAGATTCCAAATGTGAGGGTGGTTTCCAGAAACCTCTGCATTGATTCTGAAAAATCAATGTATATTGAAAAATTATATTCACAAAACATTTTTTCATGAATACCGATAGACTAGAAGTGATAGGCAACTAATTCTCACACTGCAGAGTGGGTTTTTAGTCACTGGACTAGTTCATCAAAATGTTTACTGATGGAGGGTGATGTATGAGAATTCTGCATGTTACATGATTGTTTTGTAAGCTCACAACTTCTCTAAAAAAATAAAAATTAAATATAGGTTTACTGAGCAAGGCAAAGACAATACACAACTAATATTCTCAGAGAAATCACAAATTGGGTAGCTTGAATTTGAACCAAAAATGGCATAAAATATAAATTCAGTTAACTAACAGATGTTTTATTGGAAACCCTTATATCATTTTTTTCAAAAGGATTAGACAGGTTTTATTTTAATAAGACATACAGTGAGTAGGAAATAGTTTAAAAGATATCATCAATCTTTTATTTAACTAAGCACGGCCCTTCATTTTGAAGGAAATGATAAAATTTCAGATCGGAACTTCCTTCTCAAGAAGTGCAATAAGAACAGTGATTTAACAGTCTTCAACAAAATAAAGTTTACCAGATTTTGGGGGAAATAAAATGTATGTGGCATTTATCCTGTTAGTCAATGTAATTCTCCATGGGTTACAAATATTATAGCCAAGAACAAAACAACACAGTTAATTGAATAAACCGGTCAAGTTTAGTTACCCTGATTTTTAAAAAAAATTTCCCAAATGTAACTCTCCAAAGAAACCCATTCAATGACCATTATTACACTAGATTTTATTCTTATTTAAAAAAAAAAAAAATGGTTAGACGAGCACATATTCTTCAACACAGTGGATTCCATTTTGTTAAAAAAAAAAAAATAGAAAACAAGTAGTCCTTAAATTTTCTTAGCTCTCCATAGCATATGTGATATAAAATTAAAGTTTTGCTTGCAAAAATATGTTTCCACATAGTTGCGGTATTGTCTGGTGGTGCCAATAGATGCGAGAAGCACCAAACACGTGAGACATTTAACCACTGATGTGTCCGTTTTCATAAAAACTAAACATTTCCTTAAAGGTCTACAGTAAAGTCTTCCACTAGGCATTTTAGTGCTACAAAGTCATTTTTAAGTAGGATAAAAGCTACAAAAAAAGTACGAGTCCCTTCAATACAAAAAGGTGTGTTGTGAAGTCGGTGGACTCCTTTGACGTACATAAGCAGTCTCAATAAAATATTTGCTCAAGTAAGAAAATAGAATTTGTCTGATTTCATTTAGCATACGTTCCAGTTGGGTATCCTGCTTATCCCTGCCAGAGCTTCTGAAGAACGTTAGAATCCATCTTTCTTTCAAAGAGCATCAGTAATTCACAGTACAAAACAGTTCTCAAGTTTTATTCCTAAGGAGAAACAAATTATTACATATATATCTCTTTTAAAGTGCGAGGTGTAGCCATTGCCAGGACATTAAAAAGTCACTTATCCACAACACTGCCATCTTGAGGGAAAAAAAAAAAAAAGGTGATTCCATTCCCCCATTCTTGGAGCCTTCACAGGTTTGTTGCTTTACTTTAAGCATTATAAGCCTAAGAAAACTTTCAATGGAATCACTGTTACTAAGTATTACATATTTCACACCTCTGGTACCCTGTAAAAATGCTTGCATTTTATCGGAACGAAGTATCTAGAGTAGTTCTATTGTCCAGTCCTGTTACCTTAAAAAAAAAAAAAAAAAAAAAAATCTCTTCTCATTTGCGGGGAAAGGAAGGGGCACAGGGAGAGCTGGTGAGACCACAGCTGCGGGCAGTGCTGTTCTCAGCCTCCTGCCTGCTGTCTGCACATCAGTCATTCTGTTCACAGTTCACTACTGCTAAGCATAACAGAAAATTGAACTCTATTGGGTATAGTGGGAATAGTAGGTTATTCTAAATGTCTGTATCCAGGTTTAATTTGCCCCACTTTCCCATGAGCAAGGGAACAAAAATACAGAGCTGTGAGATTAAATGTGGACACTAGACAGACCAAAGCATCTACATTTCCAACAAAAGATTTATTTTCCTTCGAAGTCCCAGACCAGGGCTTGGGCACGTAGTTGATCTTTAACAATGGAAATGACAGGACCTAGCGTGGTGGTAACTGCAAGGCAGGGAACATGGCTAATGCCCTCGTAATTAAAAGATTTCATTTTGATGTGTTACTAGGTTCTAGTCTTTTAAAAATTATGGCCTCAACTTCAGAGTCTGGAAAAAAATTATGGCCTCAGCTTCAGAGTGAAGAAAATCATGTGGACTTGATTCAGGGGTCTCTAGGCAGGGAGCCTAAAGATGGCTGTGGTTGTAAAACACTCAAGAACGATTCTATTCCAACTTTAAAGAATTAGGTCACAGAATGACTTGTACAGTGCAGTCTATGAGTTCTAAGAAGGAAAAAAAAAAACCTCAAAAGTTTACTCAGTTTGAGACTGCATTAGTAAGCCAATGTGCCATCGAGGGCACACATCGATCGATAGTTCAAAGGACTATAGAGCACAGGTGGTAACATTTTTTTAAAGCCTTAGAGCAGGGGTTCTTAACAAGGGGTCTGTGAGCTTGAATTGGAATTCCAAAAAAAACTCTTGTGAGGCCGTTTTGGTGAGGATGTGATATACTTACTAAACAATATACAGTATCGTGTGGGCTTAGCAAAGGGTCCCTGGTTTTCACCTGACTGGCAAAGGGGTCCATGGAACAAAAAAGGTGAAGAACCCCTGCCTTAGAGTAAGAGAAATAATAGCTCACCAGCAGAAGCAAGTTAGTATCAGCTCAGTCTGCCCCTAAAAGATCCCTAAGTCACCATGCAGTGCAATAGGACTATTACCAGATTTGGTGCTAACTACACCAGGTGGCATTCTGGATTGATGTCACCCCTTTTAATTGAGAAAACTTTCTCAAGGGGTGTTTTCAAAGCAACAAGGAGACAGTTGCAGTATAACAACTTTTGCATATTGAATTAAAGGGCATCAACTGTAGCTAGCAAAACAAGTATCTTACCATTGAAATCGGCTTGGAGCCTAAGATTTCAGCAGCAGCAAAAAATAAAAATAAAAAAAATGTGGGGTGGGGGAGCCAGGCAGTGAAGGGAAAAGAAAAATTACGGGATCCCCACCAAAATCTTAAGTTTAAGGAAGGGGTTTGCTTCTGTTCACTCTTGAGAAAGGGGGCTGGATTGGGAGGATGCCGGCATTTAACTGATTCCTGCCAGGGCAGCCACGCTTGGCTGCTTTGGTAGTGGGTACTTCACTGGGTGGCACCAGCCAACCCCATCTGTGACCTGCGAGTGAACACAGCTCAGCGGGTTTAATTAGATCGGTGACACAAAAGACTATTCTCTTCTTTGATAACAAATAATGCGGCTATAAGTGTCTCCAACAGCAGGCTAGAAACAAAGGCAGCAGAACAGAGCCTTAATTGAATCCTTTCCCTTCCCGGTCCACGACAATGATTTACTTGTAACCTGGGAAGGGGAGGGTGGAGCAGAAAGAGGGGGCGACTCAGCTCAGAGCCAGCTCCAGAAGACGAATTACTGGGGGGTGGGGGAGGGAGGTAGCGAAGTCTTTGTTTGTAGCTCCAGTTTACTCAACTATTTGTTACACTTAATAAGGGGCAGCTCGGTTTTGGTCTGCCGCCCACCCCTAGCCCTCCCCAAGGCCTTCTCAGCCCTGCACCCCAGGAATCCCATAAAATAAGTCACCCCAGCCTCCCAGATCCCACACACAGCTCCGCGGGGGCGGCAGATAAGCAGCTCTCGGCACAGGCCAGCAGAGGCCTCCCGCTAACCGGCTCTGGCCTTTGTACCAGGCACCCTGGAAACGCAGGGCTATGGAGGGAGGCTGGGAGGAGGCCTTGGCAAGCAGCGGTGGCTCCACAGGCCGAACTTTTTTCTCCATTCCCGCCTGGGCGAGAAGGTCGATTCTGGACTCAGGTTCGGCAGGAATTAAAATACCAGGGAAATCCACAATCTTGCTCCATGGGAAAAGAAAACAGACTGAGGGGTGGAAAGGAAACTGCTCACCCCCCCCCCCAAAGGGTACTCCTACCTGCTCCCTCTGCCTCCCTCCTCCTCCCCAGTCCAAAACGACACGCTCAAGCCACAGCCGACTGCGCATTTCGCCAGCTCTCCCTTTTCCAAGGCGGCTCATGAGCCCAGGTGGAGGCCCAAAACGTGGCAGGGTTAGGAGGGAGGGGGCGGGGGAGGAAGGGGCAGCGGCCGCTGCACAGAGCTCCCTCTCGGGCTCCAATGCTGGCCGGTCAGTGCGCCACCGCCTCCCTGTCCTCCTCGGAGCCAGGCGCAGGGCGCCATAAGGGGGACGGCGTAGTCCGTGCAGCGTCGCCGTCGCCCTCGTCTGGCTCGGCCGGGTGCAGGTGCGTGGCGAGCTCCTGCAGCACGGCGGCGCGCCCAATCTGGTCGTTGCGCCGCTTCTCCATGATCAGGTCTTCCAGGCTCTGGAACTCGAGCGTGTGGCTGCGCTGCGCCGAGAGCTGGATCTGCAGCCGGTACGGCTGCTTGCCGATGCGCAGCTCGCCGCCGATCTTGAACTCGCGCTTGCCGTAGCGGCACCAGGCGGCGAAGCTCTCCGAGTTGCGCCAGCTCAGCTCGCGCTCCTTGGCGCCCACGTGGGCCAGCGCGTTGCGCACCACGGCCCTGGGGCTCAGCGGCTTGTAGCGGTACAGCTCGTTGACCACGCGGCCGCGCCGGCCCTGGCTCGCGTCCGTCAGGAAGCTGTTGCTCACCTCCAGCCGGTGCAGGTGCACCACCTGGAAGTTGCCCACGTACACGGCCCAGTGCGGGTACTGCGCCTGCGACACGAACTCCACCAGGTCGCCCGGCTTGCACTTGTTGAGCAGGTTCTCGGGCGTGTAGGTGCTCAGCGCCTCCGAGCCCGGCGCGAAGCTCTTCTGGTAGATGCACTCGTCGCGGTAGAACACCGAGCACTCCACTTCGTGCAGCCGCGGGTCGTAGGGCTGCGGCGGCGGCAGCTGCGGCCCGTCCCCGCCGTCGGGCAAGGCGCCGCCATCGGGCCCCTGTGGCGGCGGCTGCGGCTCTCCGTCCTCGTCGTCGTTGGAGAAGATGTAGGAGACCCCGATGCGGGGGCCGTCGTCCCGGTCCACGCCGGTCGGGTCGGCCGTGGGCACTTCCCTGTAACTCGGATGGGTCAGCTTCTCCACCTGGTTGCCCATCACGCTGCGGACACAGGCTCACGCCGCCGCCGCCAGGGGGGAAAGCGAACGCGCCACTGGGGTCATTGGCACAAGTCTCTGGGCAGGGGCTGGGGCCACCTGTAGGGAGAGGAAGGCAAGAAGCTTTGCAGGAGCGCCTCCGGGAAGGGGACTCGGCGGCCGGACACCTGGAGCCATGTTCGGGAGGCAGGCTCGGGGAAAGCGAGCTTTCCCTCGTTTCTCCCCCGGAAGGTCACGGCCACAGGAAACCCGGCGACTCCGGCTGCTCTCCCCGCCCCCAGCCCTTCGCCCGGCCCGGGCAAAAGCCCATTGCATCAGCACCTCCGGCTGCTTCCGTCTCCGCACCTGCCCGCTCCCGGCAGGAGGAAGCAAGGACAGAGAAAGTTTACAACAATCCCCCCTTCTCCAACTCCCCTCCCAGCCCCGCACCACAGCGCGCCCCTGGGACGCACGCCCCCCCCCCTCGGTCCCCGAGGGCAGGGGCGACGATCCCCAAGCCGCGGCCCGGGCAGGTGAGTCACCCTACCTGGCTCACCTGCGGCGCTTCCTCCTCCCCGCGCCTCCGCCCCGCCCCCGCCCTCTGCTCGGATTACCTGCGCAAACGCACCCGCAGGGAGGCGGAGGCCGTCGGGAGCCGGGAGGGGCCGCCCCGCCGCACCCCGAGACGTCTACGGCGAGTTGGCGGGTGCAGGCGCCGCGGTGCCTCCTCTCCCGGCGCGGGCGGCGGCGAGGCTGGGCAGGCGGGAGCGCCGCATGCCGGACCCCGCGGCTCCGGGGCGCCCGCGGCTGGAGGCTGGAGGCTGGAGGCAGCCCCGGTTCTCCCCGCGCCCCCTCCCTCCCTCCGGCCGGGGGTGCCCGTGCCCCTGCCCCTCTCGGCTCTCCCGGGAGGTGCGGCGCGAGGAGGAGAGAGAGGCCGCCTCACTGCCCCGCAGCGGCCGCTCCCGCTCGGGCCGCGCGAGCAACAAGCGCCGGAGCGGGAGGGCGGGATTGTAGATCCGGCTCCAGGCTCCCGGGGCGGGAGCGCAGCCCCTAGCATTTAAAGAGACAGGCGCTCGCTGGCGCAGCCCCGGACTTTCCCACTTGGCGCCGAGCTTCGGGGATCCCCGCCCTCGCCCCGCCCACCCGGGCCGAGGAGCGCGGCCGGGGCCCCGCCCCCGGGCCCGAGCGGGTTTAAATCCCGCTGGTAACTAAGTCGCGCGGCGGCAGGGCGGGGACCCCGCTGGCGTCCGCCCGAGCTCTGGCTGTAGGAAGTTGGAAGGCGAACGCCACCTGCCCGCGTAGCGCTGCGGGCACGAGGAGTTTGGTGTTTGCGCCTTAACCCCTTTCCGGAGCTGAGGAGGGAGGAGCAGTCATTAGGGACGTTTGCCTCGTTTTCTTTCTTAGAACCTATTTCTTGCCCGAAAGGTCCCAAGAAAGGACTCTCTACAGGGACAACCCGAGAACTGTTTCTTTTTAGAGATATTTCCACAAGAATGCTGTGAACCTTTAAGGTAGAAGAAAAAAAAAAAAAATCCAGAGAGGAAATAGCCTAACACAGAATGCAGTTAGTTACTGGCCGCCTTCCAAGACCAACGCTCTATTTATTAGACGTTCCTCGAAGTTAGCACCAAGTTGATTTCATAACCACCGTTGTTTCCAGCAAGTTACCAATTCGTTAGGTAGGGAGAGGAATTATTCTGCTATGGCTGTTTTTCTTGGGGGCGGGGTTGTAGGTATTGCCTAATTTTCCTTAAATTAGAAACAAATTAGCAGAGGCCTCTGGTGGACGTATTTACTTCCTACTGCCTTAGAGAAGGAAAGGGATAGCAGACGAGTATTGCTTATTAACCTCCAGCAGGAGACGATCGCCCCCCCCCCCCCCTCTGTTCCTGGTTTCCTTTCTTCCCTAAAATGTAAGCTATCATTTGGGGTTGGTTTAAATGGGATGGGGGATGGTGGTGGTGGTCGGTTGACCGGCTCCCCTAAAAGAGAGCTGAGGCACTAACTAGAAGCACCCAAACGAACTCGGGGGACAATTGAGAATGCAACAAAAATCTTCTCTACTATGTTTCATGACTATTTTTTTCTTTCTTAAAGGTTTATTTATTTATTTCTCCCGTTCCCCTCGTTGTTTGCACTTGCTGTCTCTTCATCTTCTTTTTAGGAGACACTGGGAGCGGAAACCTGTCCCTCCCCTGTGGAAGGGAAGCACCCAATCACTTGAGCCACCTCTGCTCCTTGCTTGTTGTGTCTCTCATTGTGTTTCCTCGCTGTCTCTTCCTTGCCTCATCTTGCTGCGTCAGCTCACCATGCCAGCGGGTTGCATCAGCTCGCTATCTTCCTGGTCTTCTTTAGGAGGCACCTGAACAGAACTGGTACCTCCCACGTGGAAGGCGGGCACCCAGCTGCTTGAACCACATCCGCTTCCCATGATTGTTTATTTTGACTAGATTTTTCCAGTAACACTATTATTTATTCAGTTTGTATACCAACCAGTGGAAACAGGAATATACTAACACTACCATGATCCTTTTCAGTTTGGGGAGAAAAAAAAAAAATCAATCTACTTATGTACTTTTGAGCCTGAACAATCAATATTGGCAATGCTGTGACAGAAGTTAGTCCTTCAGCAAGCCTAAGATCACAGCAGAAGTTAGTTCAAAAAGAGATTTCCGTGTGCCTACCATGCAGTTTAAATGAAATATTTTCAGGCTGCTCTTAGGCACATGTGACCTGGGCAGTCCCCTGGGCCTTTGGTAACGTGTGTTCTGGAGGCTGCGTTGCCTTAATGATAATATCCGTCACTACAATGTGAGCTCACGTAGGTCTGTGCTTTGCAGAGAAGCATTAGTCTAACCCCTGTCTGTCAGACTGGGAAACCTCTGCTGCCTCGGCCACCTTGCTCCTAGGTGGTACTGGGTGGGTTGACTGGGGATGGGAGAATCCGTTAGAAGGATTGCAGTATTGCTGTCAGACATTCTGGGGCAAAGATCTAATGGGAGAGGAAATGGCTCCTATTTGTCTAGGTGAATGTCCAGTTGTCTTGAGGAGATCCAATCAGGTACACACTAGCAGCTCAACGCAATTTCTTGATCTGACCAACCATAAAGTCTCAGAGGAAACAGGCTCTGAGGTATCTTTATATCCAAACACCTGGCACTTAGTAGGTGCTCAATCAGTGCTTATGGGGTACTTTCATGGAATCCTTGGCCAAGGCAGGGAGTGAGTGAAGGCATGATGCCTTCCCATTGTCTGCTTTCTGTGGAGCTTCTTATTGCCCGTCTAGGGCTCGACCTCCATTTGGTCACCCAGATGAGCTCTGGGCCAGGTGCCCAAACACGATTTGTTTACCTGGAATAATTGTTTAGTAAAGTTAAATTAGTTGTCAACAATTTGAAAGCTTGGGACGTTTCACATAAAATTCCAGATTTCCCACTTCACTCAAAAAATCTGAAGATATTAGAACAGCAGGCCCACGTTCCAGGATGGCAGCAAAGAGCTGGGGGCAAGAAGCAGTAGCCTTGCAGGTGTCATCTCGGGCTTGCCCAGGCCCCCTCCCACTCACCTCACTTTACCCAGGTCCCTTGACTGGCCCTGGCAGCCTCTGTGTTGCCACCTGAGGTCCGATGTCGACACTGTGCATTTTATCACATTGATTACATGGAATATGGTAGCTGACAGCTTACCTTCTGGTATTATTCTTTAATCCATGTATATGAAATATCTCCTCTTGAAAGAACTTGATTCAAAATATATTTCCCGAAGACCTACTAGGTGTCTGCAAGCCTTATTCACCATTATTCATTCTGCAAATATGACAGGCAAAACTGTGCTAACTTTTGCAGATATTCAATGTCCCCATGGAGTTCAGGGTAGTGGGGGACACAGTGAAATAGCCTCCTGAGGAAGGTGAAACATCCTGCAGGTAAGGAAGGTAGAGGGTGTTGGGTGGGCAAAGGGAAACTTCCAGTCACATGGATGCAATGGCAAAGTGACTGCCCTCGGGGGTCTTGGACTAGTGGATACAACACAACTCTAAAATTAATAACTGCCCCTTGTTGAGGTCTTGATTATTTTATAAAGGAGAAGTTAAGTGACTTTTCCCAGTTGGGAAGTGGGAAGATCACACAAGTCCTTTTAACTTCACTTCATTTTCAATACAGACCGATTCTACAAATTTTAACAAATATTGCAGTATTTGGTTTTACTGGGCTCTAAGGAGACAGCTGAGAGTGCAATGAAATCTCCCCACTCTTGTGGCATTGACATGTTGATGGTCGGAGAGGACTGGTAAATAAGTAAACAACTAAGAAGTTCTGAGATGTGTTAAGGGCCAGGGAGAATATAAAATAGGGCAATGGGATTGAGTAGCCGTTGCTGAGAGGGTGGTGGTGGGGGACAGCTGGCTGCAGATTAGATGGCAGGGAAGGACTCCTGAGTAAGTGGAACTTGAGCTGAGACTCAAAGGATGAGAAGGGGTCAGCCTAGGCATTCTAAAGCAAAGATCCAAGGGAAGGAACTGGGGAGGAGGTGCATTTGGGAAAAAGGAAAAGACCGTTGTGGTTAGAACACAGTGGGTGAGAGGCACTGGGAATGGAGACTTTGGGGTTTTAAGGCTGCCGCGTGGGAAATGGACCATGAAGGGGTAAGAGGAGGCAGGATCTGCAGAGGGCCAGGCTACATGAGAAAGGAATTCCAGGAGACCTGCCTGGTGAGCAAAGGATAATGCCTTCCCCAAGACAGCCACTCAGTAAGGAAATGCTTGTCGGATTTGGCTTCTCAGCCAGATTATAGCTCCATCCCCCAAGCAATGACCCAGGCATCCCATCCTGCACCTCTTCTTCAGAGGAGGCACTCAATAAAAACAAGTTGTGTTGAATGCCAGTTAGTCACTCTCGTGGTATTCCTGCCCAGACCTGTGGGGAATAATTGAGAATTGACGTTTCTACCTGACAAGACATCAGCCCTGACTCTGCAGGTGAAGTAGAAAATTCTCTTCAGATCGTTCACTCCAAGAATGTACAAGACAAGAGCACAAGGGCAGAATTATCTGATTAGGCAACCTGGAATTCTGCCTGTTTCCTGGCCTGGGCAGCAGACAGCTCAGAGTTTGCTGGAAAACAGGTTCCTCCACATGTCCCTTATATTGGGAAACTCCCAGACTCACCTGTTACTCAGCTGGGGTTTTACTACTGTCTGGGAGGTGGGTGGTGTAGTATTGAGCCAGATGACTTTGAGGCAGATGACCTGGGTTGGAGTCCCGTTTGCCAGCTGCATGACCCTAGAGATGCCTCTTCTGCCCTGGGGCCTCATTTCCTAAAGTGCTGATACTTTCCTCACTTGCCAATCCCCTCAAGAGACAGGGTGTGCAGAGACGCACCTTGTAAACCATAAAGGCTTTGTAGAGGTTAGGCATTATTTACAGACCATACAAATGCCAGACGGTTTAAATATGGGAGTGCCAGATTAACCATTTGTTGTAGGTGTCACCTTATTAAATGTACACACCAGTCCTGTTATTTACATTTCCCAGATAAGAATCCAAAAGTCTAGGGAGGTCAATCTTAATTTTGCCCACTGAAGGTGGGAGAGGCTGGATCAAAGCCAAACCTGGCTGGCTCCAAGTTGGCTTTTCACATTGTGCCAAGGTGCCTGTGACTTACCAGCATATATATTTGTTTGCTCACCCAGAAACTGGCAGGTGTGAGGACCTAGGGGTTGCTATATCTTCTCGGTAGAGGCCGACCAACTTGTCCCCGTTTACGTGGGCCCATTGCAGTTTCAGCTCTGAAAGTGCCATGTCCCGGGTAAACTAGGACCATTGGCCACCCCATTAGGGTGTTGTCCGTCATGGTCATTGCCCTCCATGGACCAGGGTCCTTCTGAAGGTGGAGGTGGGAGGGGAGAGGGAGCAAGTGTTTTAGTCCAGACCTCACCCTCAAGTGGGTCTGCCATTTCCAGTTGAGGTTAACAGACAGGGCCAGCCAATAGAAGAGACAAGAGATGGCATAAACCCGATTTTAGCTTTTATTTTTTTTCCCTACAGTAGGTGAGGGCTGGGTCTGTCTCACGTGTGAGAGGTGCTAGCCTGCGGTTGCTCTCCTTCACCCCACCAACCTGCCTTTCTCTGACTTTAAAACCTGCAGGGGGAAGCGGATGTGGCTCAATCGATAGGGCTCCTGTTTACCATATGGGAGGCCGTGGGTTCGATTCCCAGGGCCTCCTGGTGAAGGCAAGCCAGCCTGCGCGGCTCGGTGAGCTGACACAGCAGGGCGATCCAACAAAGGGAGACATGCAGACACAGAAAAATGCACAGCAAATGGACACAGCGAGCACAAGCAGCAAGGGGGGCATACATAAATTAATAAATTAATTAATTAATGAATTAAATCTTAAAAAAAAAAAACCTGCAGGAAGAGTTTTACACTTTGAGTGAACTATTACTAGACCTTCAGATTACTGAAAAGGAGCAGAGGCCGCTGAGCGTTTACCTTGGCTTCTATTTTCCCCCTCAGATGCCCAGAGCAGACTCCCATATGGGTGGAGGTGGCAAGGCAGCTGTAACCCACCCTGAACCATCAGCTCTCCACCTGTCAATCTGGTGGCTGAGATGTCTGTGGGGGAGTTTTGAATCCTTTCCTGGAAGAGGGCACACCAGTGGGAAGACGCGGAGGCCTGTCCCTCCCTGAGGCTGGCTGTTTTAGGAGGCACCTGACATCATATTGTTGATGTTGAACCTGGGTTTGATTTGTGCTTGGAGTCTGAGCTTGTAGCTGGGCTGTTGCAGGAGCCTCATGAAAGATGCATTTCACCAGGAGGTTCCAGGGGAGAGAGCGGTTTAAATTATAACTCTACAAATCCAAATATTGGCATATCTGCAAATCCAAATGTGGGGATTAAAAAAAAATCCATATTCTAAGATTCCTATTTTTGCACTTCTTGTGTGAGATATTCAAAGAGGAGATGAGGCTGTCAATAATGAGGGTGGCTCAGGCAGAGCAAACCCTACATCCTCTGCTTTCCTTGGGAAAAGCATGTTTTGCCATGCTTCCGGGGAAGAACTCTGACCTGAGAAAGATTTCTGCAGGATGGGTTAGGGGGACCAGTCACCCAGTATTTGAGGCACAGGACCCAACAAACCTGGTTTGTCAAATCCTATCTGGTGGGGGGGGGACGAATGTGGCTCAAATGGTTGGGCGTCTGTCTCCCATATGGAGGGACCTGGGTTTGATCCCCGGGACCTCCCGGTAAAAAAAAAATAGATAGATGATAGATAGATAGATAGATAGATAGATAGATAGATAGATAGATAGAGGGTACATGGGCTGCCAGGCTCTATGTGCTGGTGAGCTGCCAGGCCCCAGGAGCCATGCAGCAAGATGATGACGTAACAGGGGAGAGACAAGATGAGGTGCTCCAAAAGCTCTGAAAACCAGGAACCGAGGTGGCATAGGTGGCAGAACACCTCTCTCCTACATTGGAGGTCTCCAGGATTGAATCCTGGTGAAGACTGGAGGAGGAGGATGAGAAGAGATGGCAGGAAACAGACACAGAGAATTGCCCAGCGAACGGAAACAAAACAGCAAATGGGGAAGGGAGGGTTTAAAATGGATAAAGTAAATAAATAAATCTTAAAAAAAAAAAAAATCCTATCTGGGGATCGGCTCAAGCGACTGAGCTCCCGCCTACCACATGGAAGGTCCCAGGTTCAGTTCCTGGTGCCTCCTAAAGAAGATGAGCAAGACAGCAAGCTGCCACGTCAGGCTGGGGCAGTGAGCTGATGCAACAAGATGATGCAACAAAGAGACAAAAGGAAGAAAATAATGAGAGATAACAAAGCAGGGAGCGGAGGTGGCTCAAGCGATTAGGCACCTCCCTTCCACATGGGAGGTCCCTGGTTCAGTTCAAGTGCCTCCTAAAAAGAAGAGGAGCACACAATGAACATACACAGCAAGTGCAAAACAAAGAGGGAGAGGGGGAGAAATAAATAAATAAATAAATCTTTAAAGACAATCCTATCTGCATTCCCCAAACCACTTCTAGGCCTGGGGTCACCTTGGAGCCTCGCCCACTGCCTGATTCACATAGCCCCCAGAGACACAAGCCTAGTCACTCCTCTGCTCAAAACCCTCCATGGGGGAGCTGATGTGGCTCAAGCAGTTGAGTGCCTGCTTCCCACATGGGAGGTCTTGGGTTCGGTTCCCAGTGCCACCAAAAAATCAAATAAAACAAACAACAAGCAAACAAATGAGAAAACCAACTCAAGAGAGCAGATGTGGCTTAGTGGTTGAGTGCTGGCCTCCCACATATGAGGTCCCAGGTTCAATCCCCAGCCCCGGTAATGCAAAACAAACAAACCAACCCTCCATGGCTCCCCACCTCCCTCAGAGAAGGGCCAAACTCCCTATACTAGGCTCCAAGACCTTGCTTGGTCTGCCTCCCTCACACCCCCACACCTCTCTCCTAACTCCTCCTACTACCCCCTTCCTCACTCACACCTCCAGACACACTGTGCCCCCCCCCTTTTGCTGTCCCTCCCCCATGGGGTTCCTTGCTTTGTTCATTGTTGCATGCCAATTTCTAGAATAGTGCTTGCCACAAAGTAGGCTCAAGAAATAGTTGAATGAATATGGGCCACCTCTCTTCATCCTCACCACAATCTTAATGGGATAGGATTATTCCCAGTTTACAGATGAGAAAACTAATTCTAAAATTTACTAAATGCCTCCAATGTGAGTACTGGACAGTTGAGTTTCACAAGGGTTAAGAAGTTGGGCCCAGGTAACATAGGTACGTTCACTCCAAAATCCTAGCTTGTGCTGCCCAATTTAGTAGCTACTAGCCTTATGTGGCTATTGAGCAACTGAAAGGTAGCCAGTCCAAATTGAAATGTGTTGTAAATGTAAAATACGCACTAATTTCTAACTTAGTAAAATAAAAAGTAAAATATCATACTAATTTTATCATATTGATTACATGTTAAAATCATTATATTTTGGAACTATTGGGTAAAATAAAATATATTCTTAAAGTTAATGTATTGGTCAGCCAAAGGAGTGCTGATGCAAAGTACCAGAAATCTGTTGGTTTTTATAAAGGGTATTTATTTGGAGTAGAAGCTTACAGTTTCCAGGCCCTTAAATAGTCCAACTCAAAGTATCATAGGAGGTATTTTGCTTACCAAAGATGGTTGCCAATTTCTGTGAGGGTTCAGCCTTCCTTCTTCCTCTTAAGGCTCCATGGTCCCAGTTCTTCCGATCTCAGCTGTAGGCTGGCTCGTTTCTTTCCAGAATCAGCTACTCTGGTCTCTTCACAAGGTCAGCTGTAAACTATCAGGCAAATGGCTCAGCTCTCTCTGGGGCCCCAAGATCAAAGTTCTCTCCTCTTCCGTGTCCATGGAGTTCCTGGGTCTTCTCTGTGTCTTCTTGAGTGAGTGTCTGTTTATATAGCCCACCAAGGGGATGGGGACTCAACCCTGGGCATGCCCTACTGCGGTGGTCTAATCAAAGCCCTAATCTCAATTTAATCAAGTAAATGTAAAACCTTTGCATTTAATACAACCAAAGGGTATAACACTCAGAGGAACAGACCAGTTTACAAATATAATCTATATCTCTTTTAGGAATTCATAAATAATATCAAACTGCCACAGTTAATATCACCTGTTTCTTTTTGCTTTTTTTAAAAATTGTGACTAAAATAAAATTTAAAATTATAAATGTGGTTTGCAGTTTTGGCTCACATTATTATTTCTATTGGACAGCACTTTTCTAGCTATATCCATTCCACCTTGCACCTCCCTCCTCCAGTATATCACCTCTTAGGGCACGAGTGCAATGAGTTGGCAGTAGGAAAATAGGATAACCTGTAACTGTAAAACTATTAAGGATAGAAGCGAAGGCATACAGAATGCATTGAATCTCAAAGCCCTTGGACATACCTAAGAATGGATGTCTCTCTCCAGAGGAGGCTGAGCCTCCATGAGAAGCAAAAGAAGGATCCAAGGGGCTTCCAGGAATAATGGGTCTTCAGCACCTTCTAATGAAGCAGATATCCCCTTGCACAAACTCGAGAGTTGGGCCTGTGAAGTTAAGAATTCTTCTTCACAGTATCATGGGAGTTGGATGAGGCTGGCTGTCACAGACCCAGCTTCCCTGCCATTAACATGGTCCAGCATGCCTCAATTCCCTGCCCACTGAGCAAACTTCCTGGGGGCATTTTGACTGTCCAGGTAGATTTGCTCATAAAGAATACATGTTGGCCTGATAATGACATTTCTTTTGTAAATCATTAAGCTGGTGCTATGCGTTTGACTCTGTGGAGCTAGGCTAATGTGAACCTCCACTTTCAATGGGCCGGCAAAGTTGGGTTTCTGAGCCTGCAAGCTTGAAATCTCAGATGATGGAGAATTCACGAAGGCGGTAATAAACAAGCCAACAACTAACATGTTGAGTGCTTACCATATCCCGGCATTCTTCTAAGTGTATTAACTCATTTAATCCTCACCTATGAAATGAGTTTTATTATTATCTCCATTTCACAGATGAGGAAACAGAGGCATAGGGTGTTTAAGCACCTTGCCCATGGCCACACAGCTAAGTGAGTTACAAAGCCAAGTTTCAGACACAAGGCAGCGCCACTGGAGTGGAGATGACCTCCAGTGGCCCACCTAATTAATATGGATGAGTTTCGTTGCCTTTATACTCCACATTCCTCTTTGTCCAGATGAGAAAGCAATCACCTTTGCGCCCCTGCATTCATGAGTCCAACTCATTGTTTTAGTTTGCTAAAGGCTGCCTGCCGGGAGCAATATACCATAAATGGGTTAACTTTTGTAATAGGAATTTATTAGACTAAAAGCTTACGGTTCTCAGGCTGTAAAAATGTCCAAATCAAGGCATCATCAGAGTTGCTGTCTCACCAAACATTGGCTGCTGGCGATTCTGGACTTCTTCCACGTGGCAAGGCACATCGAGGCATCTGCTTCACTTCTGGGTCTCTTTCTTCTCCTCCGGGCTTCCTTTCTCCAGAGGTCAGCTGTGGGCATTCAGGCATATGCCCCCTCTCCTCCAGGCCTTGTCTCTTTACTCTCAAGTTGCTCTGTGGGCCTAGCCTCTTGGCGGCCTTTTTCCTAGTCTCTGTGCTCCGCTGCTTCCAGGCAACCTTTTTTCAGTGTCTCTGCCACTTTTTTCTTGTGTGTCTCTACTTTCAGTCTTCTGTTTATAAGATTCCAGCAAGAGGGCCAAGATGTATCCTGAGTCCTGTAATCCAATCAAAGGCCCTCAGCTGAAGGCCACTCAGAAGGGTCCCACACCCACAGGAATGGATTAGCCCTAAGAACCTGATTTTCTGGGTTCCACCCAGCTTCAAACTGTCACACTCATCGCCATCCTTCCAGCCTCATGTCCTGGCACCCAGCAGCTGCCAATGCTCCAGCTACAGCAGAACTTGGTTTCTTGTACACACCAAGCCCTCGATAGCATCAGCCTTCACATGACAGAGCTAAATCCTTCAGCAAGCTGAGTCCTTAGAGGGGCCTTTGCTCACTGGCTTGTTACCACCTGCTCTTCCTCAGCCCCATTGGTTTCCCACATGACACTCAGCACAATAGTGACTTTATTTGCTCACTTCCTCTCACTGCCTGTCTCTCCAGGAGAGCTGACTTTGAAGTGCTGTACCCCCCTGTCCAGTGTAGTGCCATGCACACAGGAGATGCTTAACAAATACATGATGAGTAGGTGTTTTGCAGCGTCGTTGATGTAATGGATAAATGGATTAGTCTACTATTCTCATTCAGGAGGGGAGGGTGCTGTGTCAAGAGAACCTCTTCTTCAAAAAGTAATTTTGAGTTTCAAAATGCAAGTATGGGCTCATGTTCACAAAACTGAAGATGGAATATAGAACCAGGAGAAAAGTGACAGAGGAAACTATAAATGTGGGTCAAGGAAGAGAAAAAAAGAGAGAGAGAAAAATATTAAGGGCCTATAAAGAAGAAGAAATAGTCAAGAAAGGATATTTGCTAAAGTCTGTTGCGTTGGGGCTCAACTGCACAATTTGTTGAATGACCTATCTGAATGCCTCGCGTGAGTAGAGACAAGGTGGGCCTCTTTCCCTTTGCAAGGTGAGGACTTGCCTTTGGACCGGCATCGCCTTGGATGGGCCCTACGGCCACGGCTGGATGTGCTCCATGGCACACCGTTCTTCAGCTGCCCTGTCTGGCAGTCCAGATCCACAGATCCTCCTTGTGCACTGACTTGATGTTGCACATCATCCTCACCTGCTGTACAAAGACCACTAGAGCACGACCCCTACCCTTTAGTCTTAACTCCTAGTAGGTGTTCTGCAGTGTTGTTGAAGTATGGATAATGCACACATCAAACTAGGCCTTTGCCTTAAGTGCCCTAAAAGTAGTTGAGGATGCCAGAGAAAGGGATAGTTAGAGTCTTAACCAAAAGTTAGGTCTATAAGCTGTATTTTCTTAGCTTTTACTAAGCTTAGCTATAAACCAGAGAAAGGATGTGTCCTGTCCCTGAGATAGTAGCTGCTAACAACCATTGATGGTTTATTCTGTGCCAGGTATTGTACTAACTGCTGGTAGTCATTACCTGGTTAGCCCTCCTCCCAGCCTCTCGGGGTACCATTGTTATGCTCATACCCATTTTATAGCTGAGGAAAGTGAAATACTGCAAGTGCATGCCCTCCATCACGGAGCTCACATGTCCCCAAGCACCAGGCTGCAAACCCAGGCAGGTCTGACTCTAAAGACTCTGTCCACTGTCCTCAGCACCTCCAGATTCCATCCACATTTGTCACAAGCAACAACAGGAAGAAGCTTCTTGATGAGGCAAAATGTAGCTCTTAAACTCTTTCTTTTCCTCTTCCTCCTCCTCTAGGTGGGGCATCTTCCATCCTGAGCAGTGAGCCCAAGGGTTTCAGAGGGGGTGCTTAAAATTTAGCACATTCATACTGATTTCAGGAACAGACTGATAGAAAATGGCACTATTGGGAAAAAGAACCAGAACTTTCTATATCAGTTAGCCCAGGGAGGAGGAAAAAAGAGAAAGAGCTCAAAGACCCTGACTAATTTAACAGATGAGTTTATTACAGTGGGAGGGACTGAGTCATTAGAGCTTTGGGGATAAGCCAACTAAGAGAAATTGGATTTCAGTGCACTGTGCCTTCAGGCCCTTGAACATCTCAATGACCTGAACAGGAAGAGGTCTGCCATTTTGACAAGGTCAAAAATGATTCCCATTCCTACCAGGCAGCTCTCCCTCCCTTAGTGATTTACAAAACTCCTGCCCAAACTGACAGTTCCCAGTACAGTCCTCAGCCTTTTCCTTTCTATTGTCCACAAGCACTATAGGGGCTCCTGCCTCCTGAGTCTTTATGCAAATTACTTACAGGCAGGCTCTAACAGCCATTAACTAGGGATATTTGGGCCTTGAAGGGTCCTCATTAACTGGATTTCTGCTTAACTGAAGGTTAAATAAAACCTTGTAATGGAAAATCTTTCTCAGCTGTGTTAGTTCACTTACCTGCCTGTTTATGGAGTAGAATAAAAAATAATTAATTTTTTTGCCGGGTCATCAGGCATCTTGCAGTACCTTGGGGCATTATTCTGTGTACGGGTTAGAACTGAAATTTAACTATCCCTGTGGGCTTTCTGAGAAACTGAGCTGTAGTAGTTCTGAGTGGTGGAGAAAATTAATTTAATGTTTTTGTCTGAAGTGCATCTTGACTTCCCAGTGCCTAGCAGAGTGTCAGGAGCTTGCTTTCAAAAAAAAGTTCATGGAGTCAATGAATATCTGATATGAATTTATTTCTCAAAAAATTTTCCCTAATAATAATGGTATCCCTCTTTATTGATTGCTGTTGATTGTTCCTGTTGTCATGCTAAATACTTTGCATACCATTCATTTGCATATCATTTGCACATCATTTCAACCTTATTACCACATCCTGAGTGGGTTTTGTCTTCATTCTTCAGATGAGGACTTAGAGCCTCAGGAAGATTCAATGACTGGGCCAAAGTCCCAAAGCTAAGAAGTGACAGCCCAGAATTCACTGGCTGTTCTGAATTGACTTCAAGGCTCTTACTTGAAAGGTTTTATGAATGGCAGTCTGCATCTGAAGGGGTGGAAATGCAAGAACCTCCCTGAAACCCTAAGGAAATGGAACCTCTAGGAAGTGGGGAGTTGAGGTGGGAGCACCCATCCACCCACAGGGGAGCATGTGCCTTGGTACCCATGTGTTTGCCCCAGGACCCTCTACCCCATGTTAGGGAACCAGTGATTTTCACCTTATCTGTGAGGAAGGACCAGGTTGCTTGTTTTGTTTAAAGTTTCCAACTTTCCGTGCACTGATACTTTTATAAAATACCATAAATAAAAATGAGAATGAAGTAAAACAATAAAAGGTATACAAGTCCCAATTTTTAAATGATTAGATTCAACAGAAATAAAATAATTATCAAATTGTTATAAAATTTCTAAGGGCTCACTCCCAATTTCTGTACTTATTTCACTGTGAACAGGTAACAAAGAACTTGTGGATCAACAGAGAGCCGTGCTTGTATTATGCTTCTTAGCACTGAACTCATCTGAGCCTTGCTTCTCCAGGTGAGGTCCTTCAACTAGCAGTATTGGCCTCGCTTGGGAGCTTGTTGGGCATGTCAGACCTTAGGGCCGGCCCCACCTGCTGAATAAGAGGCTGCAGTTTAACAAGCTCACCAGGTGATACCTGGGCACGTGAATGTTTGGGAAACACTGATTTCCAGCATAGGGTCTGAAGTCCAACCTCCTGTTTTAACCCAGCTCTCTCTCACATCTACCTGCATGGCCTTAGGCAGATAGCTTAACCTGTCAGTGCTTCAGTTCCCTAATTTTAACAGTACTCAACTCTCTGGGTTATTGCAAACATCTGAACATCCGGAGGTAATATAGCTGGAGGGTAGAAGTCAGGTAAGAGTAGGTCATCCTTGTTGTCTTTGAAGCTTCAGCACTCAGGCCAGGGATGTTTACTTTGACCGTTAAATGGCCTCTTACTGTTAGGGTAATAGGAATTGATTTCTTGCAATGTATATATGTATATAAGTTGTTATTTTATTTTATTTTTTTGGTGAGTTAGCTTTATGGTGAGTTTCCCTTCCCCCTGCCCAAACCTTATCATTTGGCACGGGATACTCATGCCATTTAAATTGAAAACACACCAGGGCAGCTCCTGGTCCACTTGGGGTCATCTTTTGGTGCTACCCGTCCTGAAAGGGCAAGTCAATAAGAGGCCATTAGAGGCGAGGCGTTCTGGTTTCCCGGGCTCTTGAGGAAAGCTCTTACTGGGCCTCTCTGAATGGTTCTGGCAGATGGAGCCACCGCAGTTCAGCTGAGAGCAAAGACACTCCTCCCCCCGCCCTTCCGATGGTGGGATTTCCGTGGCAGCTGTGACTCTAGTTTTCTCTCATTTCTTCCATTGTCTACGCAGTCTGTGGTGAAACTGATGACTTGTGAGCATGGAGCCAGGAAAAGAAAGCAAAGAAAAGTGAATAGTTAGCCAAGGAGAAGTGTGCCAGAGATTGACGGGAGACCTACGTACAGATGCAGGGCTGCTGGATTTATAACAGAAGCTGTATAATTTGTTCTTGGGTGCTAAGATAAGGGTAAACAAATCTCCTGCTGTGATGTATGCCCCTCTTTGCTGAAGTCAGGAGTGATTCCCTGCCCTGTTGCTGAATTGCTTGCTCGACAAATTATCTTCAGGGGCTTATTTCTTGGACTTCCTCTCGAGGTCTTGCTAGGGTCCAAGTGCTAGAGGTGGAGGGACAGGTCTGGGTGCAGAGGAGGGGGAGTTTGGGGTTCCTCTGCGTCGGGAAGTTCAGAAATAGAAGTGGCCATGGCACTGGCTATAGTGTTTGGAAAATCCTAGAGAGAAACTGGGTGACATCAAATAATCCTGTGTGACCCCAGGGCATGGCTGAGGCATATGCCAGTCCCTGTCAAAATAGGATGACCCACTGATGTGTTTTTTTTTTTTTAATTGATGACTACCTTTGTGAGTCTTTGCTCTTGTAAATGAGACTTAGCCTGCAGTTGTGGGGTGCCTAAGGGTTGCCACCTGAGAGCCTCCTTGTTGCTCAAATGTAGCCTCTCTCTAAGCCAAACTCAGCATATGATTGCATTACTTTCCCCCCAACGTGGGACATGACTCCCGGGGATGAGCCTCCCTGGCAACGAGGGATTAATACCAAGTGCCAACTGGCAGCTTTGTGCAGTGGCAGTATCGTAGCCAATTAGGTTTATCCGAGGCACGATTATTGCTAATTGAAAACTTTTCCCAAGTGCCAACTGGCAACACAACTGGAAAAAGACCTTGAATAAAAGGGGGAAATGGTAAAGACAAATGAGTTCAAGTGGCTAAGAGACTTCAAAGAGAGTCGGGAGGTCATCCCAGAGGTAACTCTTACGCAAACCTCAGTAGGAGCTCATAGAACATCTAAGTGCCTATCACCCCACTCAGTGGGGTTCCTGAGAGCTCCGGAGACACCCTGGTCCTATATAAGGGGGGATAGCCCCAGAGACTGATGCCTTATCAGTGGGTTCTATTTTGGAATCTGTGCTCCTGAGAGTGACAGAATTAGACTCAAATAAGTCCTCCCTGCACATGGTTCACCAGTCCCTTCTATTCAAACCTACATGTGATGCTGGAGTTTCTTAGGTATACTTCCAGAGACTGGAGCCTCCCACCTACCTATGTGCCAGGTGTGCATGAAATCTAGGTGGAGCTGCAACTCCTACCCTACAGCTCAATGGACTCATCCAAGTCACCTGGTGAGGAGACAACGATGGGAAATGGCCATCCCAGGGAATGGAGAGGGCCTGCATCTGCAGGCAGGATCATCCCACCCACCATATCCATGGGATATAAGCCCTCTCTCACTTGGAGTTGGAGTGGACATCACCATCCCAGTCGCCTCTGGATTGGGGGAAGAACTATGGACTAGAGTGGACTTGATGGTATTCTCTTGCTCACATATGGTGATTCTTGCAATGCAAGAAATTATAACAATGAGGTGGAGCCAGTAGCCACTTGACAGTTTTTGGGTAGGGAGGGGATGAGCAGTTGAAATACAGGGGCTTCTTTGGGAGTTGGAGGTTGTCCTGAGTACTGTTGTGGCAATGGATGTAGGCCATTTTAAATCAGCACACACCACTCAGAACTGAGTGGGAGAGAGTGTGGTCTACAGTGTGAACTGTGGTCTATGGTTGGTGGCAAGGCTCCAGGATGTGTAAGTTCATTGAGGTTGGTGGGCCACACTGTGGGAGATGTTTGTGTGGGATGTGGTGGGAGGTGTGGGAGGTGGGCAACATGGGAATCCCAGTGGGTTCCGTGTAATATTTTAGGTAATCTAAGCACCTCTTAAAATATATGTGTATATATATATATATAAATAACATTTTTGTAAGCAAATACACATATATGCATATATATTTATAAAAAATAAAATAAAATAAAATAAAATAAAAAAGATATTGGTTTAATATGTCTCAATAAAACAGATTTGTTTTAAAAATAGTGGGGATCTCCAGAATTGTACATTCAATAGTAGCCATGGATAATAGTTATTTGTCATGTTTCATAAATTCTCTGTCAATTTTAAAAAATGAATCACAATTCAAGTTTCTGCTGTAGATTGGACCATTGTAAGGTGTTAAGCCCTGTGGTTTTCTAAGGTTGTGATTTCTGCTCTAGACTTCAAATTTATGTATGTTCATGTATAAGTGATATGCATCACTAAATATATATATTAAAATAAAGAAGGTTGTGAGAGACAAGTATGAAAAAAAAAAAAAAGAAACAAATGGGTGTGCCCATTTGGGCCCATACGTGCCTTTGGCCCAGAAGCCACACCCACCCTGGACCTGATCTGCCCTCCATGTTGTCAGTAGTAGGTAGTTAACTATTCTGCATGCTCCTGGTCTCTCATCACTCCTCCATGGAAGGAAGCACTTGTGCTGCTGGAACTGGCTTGTGCCTGTCTCCACTACCATATCTTCAGCTTCTAGAGGATGATGAGAGTGTCTTGATAATCTTTGTCCCCTTCATGCATAAGCATGCTCTATATGAGCTGATGATGTTTACTGAAACAAGAAAGAATGCCAGAACTCTGAAGGTGAGCCTATTTGAGAAATATAAGAATGCAATTTAAAATTTGGATAATTATCTTTACCCTATAAAATACACTATTAGGTGTTCTGCATACATTCTTCATAATCCTAATTAATCTATAATGCAGACATTATTATCTCCACTTTACAGATATTGAAATGGAAGCTCCAGATCTAAGAAGCTCAGCCAAGAGCACACAGCTCCTATGTAGTGGATACGGGATCCATACCGAGGAATGTCAGGTGTCCAACCCCGTGTAACCCAAGCTAATGCTAGAGTCCCGATTCCAGGATATTTTCTGTCCATGTTCCTTATGAGGGATGAAGGTCCCCTTAACTGATGACTGGGTCACTTTTTACCCCTCTGTAAAACAGAGGGAGGGTTGGACTAAGATCCCACAGGCTGCTTGTTGGTGACTGTCAGCGGTGCAGGAGGAGGAGGTATCCAGTCTCCTGAACAAAGACAGGTGTGAGTCCCCAAAGAATTGGGATGTTGGCACAAAGACTTGGGCACAACAGAAGCGAACTGGGAGCCAGTCACAAGCACATGGGTCTTGCAGAGGCAACTCAACCCAGGGACTAGAAGCTTATGCTAGGACTGATGAGTGACCAGGCTGAGTGTGATAGAGAACAGATGATCCCAAAAATGTGTGTGGTCACACTCATGTGCAGGGTAAGGCAGGCACACACACACACACACACACACACGGTGACCATTATCAAGAGAGCATCCATGTGTAGCCAAGGATGCAGGATAAGATTCTTTTATTGTAAGAATATTGTAAATAGTATCATTAGAAGCTTCAGGTGTCCTTGACATAGGACTTTGCAGGTTACTAAGGTCCCTTATTAGTCTGTCTCCATATTATTGGTGCAGACAGTGTCTATAAGATATAACATTTTGTGGAAAACAGAGTGTATATATATATATTTTTTTTTTTCAAGCTTTTTCCATATATAGATTATTTCTGGAAGCTTAGCCAAAAAGCTGGTAAAAGTGGTAGCCTCTCAGTAGGGCTCTAAGTGCCAGAGATGAGAAAGAGAATTAATTTACATGACCTCCTCTTTTATAATATTTAAATCTTTTAATCATGGACAAGGATTCCCTTTACAAAGCAATAAACTAAGACAAAGAGCAAATTTTGTCAAGTGTCTGTTGTACACTCGAATGGTTCTGAATTGCTTCCTCTGGTGGAACGATGGTTTTTTAATGTCAGCTAAGCCTTAGTGCATACACGATATGGTTAAAGTGCTGTTTAATGGTCTGATAGAAAGAAGGAAACTGTTGGAAGATTGTGGGATGTTGGGAGGTGTATTAGTCAGCCAAAGAGGTGCTGATGCAAAATACCATCTTATGTTGGTCTTTATAAAAGGTATTTATTTGAGGTAAAAGCTTACAGTTACCAGGCCATAAATCATAAGTTTCTTCCCTCCCCAAAGTCTGTTGCCACATGTTGGAGCAAGACAGCTGCCAACGTTTGCCAGGGTTCAGGCTTCTTGGGTTCCTCTCTTCCTGGGGCTCCATTTCTCTCCTGGCTCAGTGCCTCTGGTTCCTCCACAAGGTCAGCTGAAGACCATGAGGCTCTCTAGGCTTTGCCTTTCTCCACAAGCCCAGCTGTGAACTGTCAGGCGAACCGCTCGTCTCTATCCTGGGGCCTCCTCTCCTTCCTCACGACCAAGCTCCTCTGTGTACTTGCTTCCCTGGGCTCCAGCATTAAAACTCAGCTTCAGAACTCCAACTCAAAAACTCCAACTCTGTCCTTTGCCGTGTCTTTTATCTTTGAGACCCCACCCACCAAGGGGCGGGGCCCAACACTCTACTGACATGGCCCAATGAAAGCCCTAATCATAACTTAATAATACCCAGATGAACAGACCAGTTTACGAGCATAATCCAATATCTATTTTTGGAATTCATAACTATATCAAACTGCCAAACTGCTACAGAAGGATAGACAGTTTCTCCAGTCTAAACCAGGAAAGGCCAGAACAGCTAGTTAGGATTGACAAGTGTCAATTTCAGCAAATCAGTTATAAAATAAACTGTACTCTGTCCTGGTTCCTGGCTGAAACAGAAGTGTGTAAGAGTATGGGGAGATTTGAACTGGTCTTAGCTTATTTTTTATTTTTGAAAATCACATGCCTCCATATACCAGGCATTGATTGTAAGCCTAAGAGGTAGACTTTAAAGGGAGAATCAGCTGATTACTTAGAATTTGTACTGGGTTAGACAAAGGGTAGGCACTTTGCCAGTGTTATCCCATTTAATCCTTATAGTAATCCTATCAAATAATATCCCATTTTACTGCTGAGGAAAGTAAGACCCTGAGGAGTTAAGAGTTAATCATCTGGTCCATGATCTCACAGCTAATATGACAGTCGTATGTGATGCCAAAGCTCTGTCCATTATCCTACACTGCCTAAAAGAAAGGCAACTAGCATTGATTGCCCCTATCCATCAGAAATTAACAATTTGTGATTCGATAAGTTTTGGGTGGGGACAGAGAATTTGTGTTTCTAACAAGTTTTCAGGTGATGCTGAAGCTGCTGTACTTTGAGAACTCAAGTCTTAGGGTAAAGTATTTAGTAAAGTTTTGTTTTTGTTTTTTAAATATCCACCTATCTCATCTATTTTAAGGTGAAAGAGGGAAATGAGTTTATGAGAGAGAAAGGGGGAGCGGTGCACAATGCTGCCCAAGGGAAAGCCCAAATTGTTAGGACTCTTCTGGTTACAAGTGACAGAAACCTAACTCAAGTCATTTCTCTAAAGATTGTATTTGGCTGCATGTAAGGGAAACCAATTTTAAACAAATGGCCTAAACAAGACTCTCTTTTTCTTACATAATAACACTCCTGAAGTGAGATGGTTGCTGGCATTTCTTTAGCAACTCAAAAATATCAGTATCAAGCCTGGTGTCTTTATGAGTCTTTCCTTCCCACCCCACCCCCCCCACCCCCACCACACGGTCTCAACATTACTGCTGTGGTTCCAGTAATCACATCTGTGGTCTAGTGAGAAAAAAGATGGAAAATGAAAGGGGGTGTGGTACTCCTCATCTCTGTTCATATGCCTCTTTCTGGCTTCAATCCTGCATCATGTACCATACCTAGCTTCAAGAGAGGTGGGTAAAGTGAGTAGTGCACTGTATACATTTCTTCCCTACACAAAATCAGGGTCTTGTATTAGGGGAGAAGGAGTGATTGGATATTAGGATATTAGTGATTGGATATAAATCATGCCATAGCAGCTTGGGCAGAATTGGAAAAATGTTGCCTTCAAGAGATAGGTAAGAATGGGTTGATCTTAAAGAAGTTGTATGAGTTAGCCTTTGCTGCACAACAAGTCACCCCAAAACTTAGTGACTTAAAACAACAAACATTTATTTATTCTTAATTCTGTGGCTTGCCGTGTTCTGGACTCATCTAGGAGGCTCTGCTCCATGTGATATTGGCTGAGCTTAGACTTACATCTGTGACCTCAGCTGGGTAGGTGGGCCTTTCTCTCTACATGGTTTCTCATCCTATAGTCACCTTCTTCACCTGCTGGCAGGAAGGTCTCAGAGAGCAGCAAGTTATCTATGGTTTAGTAATAAAACACTCGCAAACTTAGGGAATTAAAATAATAACCAGGGAAGTGGATGTGACACAAGCGATTGGGCTCCTGTCTACCATATAGGAAGTCTAGGGTTCGATTCCTGGGGCCTCCTGGTGAAGGGCAAGCTGGTCTGTGTGGTGAGCTGGCCCCAGCGGAGAGCTGGCCCACGCGGAGAGCTGGTACAGCAAGATGACGCAACAAAAAGAGACACAGAAGAGAGACAATAAGAGACACAGCAGACCAGGGAGCTGAGGTGGTGCAAGAGTTGAGTGCCTCTCTCCAATCCAGAAGGTCCCAGGATCAGTTCCTAGTGCCTCCTAAAGGGAAGACAAGCAGACACAGAAGAACACACAAAGAGCAGACAGTGATCGCAAAACAAGGGGCTGGGGCGGGATAAATAAATAAATAATTTATTCTAAGGGGAAAATGTACAGATGTTTTAAAAAAAATAACAACTGTTTTATTCGCTCATAACTCTGTGGGTCATCATTTTGGCCTGGGCTCAGCTTGATGGCTCTTGAGCTGGGCCTCCCCGTGTCCCTCATACGGCTCATTGTTGGTGCTGGCTGGTGGCTAGCCACAGGCCTAGGTCTCCAACAGCCTAGCCCAGGCTTCTTCACAAGGTGGAAGGGTTTTAAAATCAGCAAGAGGGAGGTGAAGGTCCAAGTCATAACTGCCTTTCAAGCCTCTGCTTGCATCACATTTGCCGATGCAAATCACCTGGCCAAGCCCAGAATTAAAATGGAAGGGGACTCTAGAAGGCATGTATGTAGGAGACATGATTTATTGAGGACCGTCCTATAACAGTCTAACACAGATACCTACAACCAAGGACTTGGATGCCTGTGGCGTCTGTTCTTTTCTCTGCATGCCGTCTTCGTTCCTTCACACATGTTCTCACCCCTGAGGTTGGAACTGCAGATGCCCTCAGCTCTGGGAATCATTTTCCCAGCTTCCCACCCAGACGGTAAGGGTCTTTTCTTCGTTGGTTTTATTCAGAAAATCCCAAGCAGAGCTCTGCTGGTCCATCAGGGGTCAGATGCCCACGCTGAGGTCAAGCAATTGGGATTCGATATTGGCTGTTCTCACTGGAGCTCCTTGTTTGGACCTGAAGGAACAGTTTAGGAGACACCACTTTGAAAATGAGGCGGTGTCTGTTCTGGAATAGGAGAGACTTGCTGGTCAGAAAAGACAAAGAGATGTGCACAAATGGGCAGTGTCGGGGACCACTGGAACTGAAAACCTGACACTTTCTTTCAGGAGGTTTTTTGTTTGTTTGGGCGGGAGGAGGGAGGGGAGGATCTGGTTTTAATAAGAATTTATAAATTAAAAAAAAAAAGAATTTATGCCAGCTTAAGTTCAGCCTCTATCACCTTCAAACCATTCTCCTATTAAATCAATCCACATATTTCTCTTTTCATCTTTGAAAAAATGCCGACCAGCCTCCACTGCTGGCCCGATGGGAAGGCTTCTGACTGGGAGTTCTTTGTAGCAAATACACAAGAGCGATTATATTATCTCACGCAGCACCCCTTGAAACTGTGTTGGGAAAACAGAGCACAGAAAAGCAAAGGAAGAAAAACCCGAGGCCATAATTGGCACATCGGTCACCACAGTGAGGGAGGGTCTGTTTTCCCCACCCATCCTGCTAGGAATTGAGAGCCTGCTAACAATGTTCCAGACGGTGTGACGTGTGAATACGCGGCATTTGTGGCCAACGGAACCGCCTCTGCCGTGGACGGCTCTGAGGCACCATTCACGTGTCACTGAGTGTCGCCAGCAGGAGTGGGGAGGAATGGGCCACCCTTGCCTTTTTCATTGGCGCTAAGGAAAGCCAAGCGAGGCAATCACTCAGAGTGTAGGAATGCAGGCGTGTGGGGACTGCTACCCAGTTTCCACAAATAGCAGGGATTCCTGAAAGGCTGTGAGGGAGGCTCTGTGAGGTAGCCATGGCGATGTGGTTTTCTCTCCTCCCTGCTGCTGCAGAGAGGCGGCTTGCTTCCTTTCCTGAGGACCTTTGCTGGTGCGGTCGCCTTGGCTTATTTCAGAAACCCTCCTAGACACGGCTATGCCTCAGAAGCACTTTCTTAATTGGTGGAACTGGCTCCTAACTGGCTTTGTGCCCTGAGGCGTTTCACAGGCACCCCTGTTGCCCAGCAAGCATTTGCCAGTAATTGTGGTGTCCCCACTTCTGGTTTACAGGTTCTGGTTTGTCTTCAGGGCCTTGCTGAGTTCTCCTTGGATTTTTTGTTGGCGGTTAGAGTGTGTCTATCAACAGGATTGCTGAGGAATCTTGGCTGTGGTTTTGGAATAGGAAAACAGTCAGGCTTCACATAGTCCCGGTTCAAAACCCACGCTCGCTCTCCCCCCACCCCTCAGCTGCCCACACCCACTAGGCCTGGATGGGAAGTTATGGGCGATGGTTGAGCCCAAGCTGGGAGAAGAGTAAAGTCAAAATTAGGCAATTGTGCTGGGGTCTGTAAGGAGCCACAAGAAACGGGCATCTCTGAAGTGCTACCCCGGGCCTGAGGTGGGTCTCATTTCTGCGACCCTGAGCCAGGAAGGAGCTCAAAGGATTAGGGGCACACATTTGGTGGAGTTGGGTGCGGAAGCAGGAGGGAGGGTGCTGGGAGAGCTGACGAAGCAAGGAAAGGTTTTAAGTAACTGCCTAGAACAATGGTGACATTTCCACAGTGGTGGGTCAGTGGTCAGGCTCAGGACGCCACTCCTAATTCAACCAATTCCACTCTATTCTTATGTTTTATATATTGGACAAGCAGCTAGGATATAGAATTTTTTCCCTTTTATTTATGGTAATATATATATATATATCATAAAAGTTGCCATTTTAGCCATTTTTAAGCATATGATTCAGTGGCATTAATTACATTCACAATGTTGTGCAACCTCTAGGATTTGTTGTCATTTCCAACAGAAACTCTGTACCCGTTAAGCATTACCCTGTCCGTTTGTCTCCCGGCCTCCACCCCAGTCCCTATGTTCTGTCTCTGAGAATTTGCCTACTCTAAATATTTCATCTAAGTGGCATCACACAATATTTGTCCTTTTGTGTTTAGGGTGTAGATTTTTTAAAGGGGTTTCCTGCAGAAAACATGCTTGAAAACCACTGACATGGAGTTTACGACTTTCTTTTATGAGGTGGCCTAGATGTGGATGTGATAGAGCATGGAGATAGCAGACAGAAACAGATGTGCTGGTGCAGTGAGAGACACTGATCCACAGGAAACCCCAATGTGTTTTGTTTTTGTTTCCTCTACACACACACAAAAGAAGTCATTTAAAACGTCTGGTATTAGGGAAGAAGAGTGGACCAAAGATAAGATGATGTGGTCCAATGCGAGTTGGACAAAGTGAGTATTTTTTTTCATTCATTCATTTACTCATTCATTCATTCAGCATTGATTTACTGAACACTGGCTTGCAAGGTGACGTGACTGGCCCTAGGGATAGAATAATGAAGATATCAGATGCAACCTTCACTTTGGGAACTTTAAGGAAAGCCAGACACTCATCAGAGTTATGGATAATTAATACATAATTAGGAGGAGCAAAGGGCTCTGGAGGAACAAAACGACCTTTACCGAAGGGCCAGAGATGGTTTTCTAGAGGAAGGGGCTCTTAAGCGGAGATCTTAAGGATAAGTAGGAGTTGACAACTGGGAGAAGGGAAGATGTTGCCGTGTCCGGGACCAGTTCAACTAGCATCCTGCTTACCAGGTTTTTCTCTTCCATTGACCTCTCTACCTGCAAGTCCATGATGGAAATTCAGCTCTTTGGAATGATTGGGGGATATCATGGGTATGATCCTAATGCACCGATTCAAACAGCTGGCATGGTTTCTTCAAGAACTGCAGGAGGCGATTGTTAATGAGACTTTATTTCTTGCTTGCTCCATCTTCCACTCGCATTTTTCCCCCAGATCAGATTTTGAGCATTCATGGTGTTCCAAACACAGGAAGTACAAAATTAAATGAAATATGGTACCTGCTTTTGTGGCCTAGGCTGAGGAGTCAAATTATTGCATTAGGAACACTGATGGCAGCCCTCCCAGGGTGCCCTGGGGAACATCTGCGTGTTGGTTCATCCTGCGGTGTGCACTGAGTGCCTGCTGTGTGCAGATGCCCTGCTGGGCCAGGAACCAAGGATGAAAGAGGCACAGGATCTGCCTACAAGGACCTCACACTCTAGTGCAGGGGATGACCTGGAAACACAATTCAGTGTATAGTGCTGAGAAAGTGACAAGAAGCAACAGAACTACTCGGAAGCAGGCACTATGGACAGTCCTTGCTAAAAATCCTTTTTCCTGTAGGCAGAGGAAGTAGACCTCTTCCTATTTTATAGTAAAATCATCTATGGGAATATAAATAAGTAAATACTGTAGCCCCCAAATTCTCTTCACTTACATCTGAGCCCTGAGATGATAATATCCTCATCCTGCAGAGGAGGCCTCAGTATGACAGCATTAAATAAAGATGATTCAGATTCCGGAGGTGGAGACAGAAACCTCCGTGCGGAGGTCGGTCCCTGCTCAGTGTGAACGGTGTCATTTATTTATTTCCCTCTACCAATTCTCCTCGTGTCTAGTGAATGTATTAGATGTCCAGGAAGCAAAATTTTGTAGCCCTGATTTTCCTTTTGGAATAAAGAATCAACTGTTGCCCTTTCTGTTTCATTTTATTGTTTTCATTAAGGTTCCGCCTCAATGGAAGCCTCTTTCAGTACAGCTGGGTGATTAGAGCAAGGTCTCCGGGGCCCTAGAATGTGGATTTCCAACGAGGATTGGCATGTGGGTGAGATCTCACAGGCCTACCAGCCACTTTGCACCAGCAGATGTTTTCTGCCCAACAACAGAGTTGGTTCCAGGCAGAAGGGGCAACCCACTCAAGGAGGATGCCCTGTCTTTCATGCCCCTTTCATTTGCGTAATCTGATAGAGAGGCTGACGGATGAGCATTAGCAGGGACAGGCAGACTGCCTGCGCTTTGTAGTTCTGTCCACTGCACATTTCCATGAGGAATCCTGCAGAACTGCATCTCCCAGGCTTCCCAGCTGGCCGGCATTGGCAGGAATTCTTTATTGCTGCTATGGTACAGCAATTAAGAACTTGGGCTCTGGATTTAGACAGATGTGGTTTTGAAATTTAGCTCTGCCACTGGCTAGCTGTGGGGACTTGGACAGGTCCCTAAGACTCATTTGCAAAACGGATATAATAATAGTACGTATGTATCAGGATCCCAACAGGAAATACATGCCATACTCTAGTGAGGATCATTCAAATAAGGTTGATTTGTAAAGGGACAAATTATGTAAGTGTGGAAGTGATTTAGGTACCCACAAAGGATAATAAGGTAAGCCAGGGTTAGTAGCAGCAGAGCTGTAACCACTCCAAGGCCAATAGAAAAGAAGGGAGAGGAACCTAGAAGAGGCAAGAGATGCTCAGAAAAGGCCTCTTTGAGAGAGGCTGTGACCTTCTGTGGAAGGATGTAGTCTGCTAGAAATGACCTTACAAGGAAGGAAATCTGAACTTACTCTCCCCTCTCTAAAGTCCTGCTGGCTGAGGCTCCATGTTGGCCAAACTGAATCCAAGGAGAAGCTAGTAGGCATGGGAGCAGGTGATATAATCTGTACAGGCCAGCTTCCCAGAGCAGACAGAGCACAGTGGCAAGGGGTGAGAATGGCTGAGGAGGGTGAGTGGAAGACATTCCATGCAAACCAATCCACAGCTTGTTGAGTCAACTGAATGATGTAATGACTTCCAGCATGGTGCCTGGTACCTACTATTTAATGAAGGTTAGCTATAACAATTTGCACTGCTCTTTTCTAGATTAAGTAAGTAAGTTGCCAGGCTTTCAGGGCTAAGGGCAGGAAGCAGGACCTTCGTAGAATAACAGCAGGTTAATCATATTGGCCCCACATGAGACTAGGTAGTGATGAGCTTAGGCTTCCTTTGGTATGAAAAGAAAATTAGATCTTGTTTCCCTTATCCTGAAGAAGGCTAAAATGCTTCTTCCAACCCTTCCTACTTCCTGTACTCCCACCATCTTTTCTTTGCCATTTCTGTTAGCCTGTGACTATGCTATGAAGAGTATTTGATTTAAGCTATTACCCACCAAAGTGATGGTTCCAGGGCAAATGAGGACTCTTTGGATTACTGAAGGGGTAAGAAATGGGGCCTCAAGTTGCCAAGATGCAGAAGAATATTCTGGATGTAGACATGGGCTGCCATCGCCATGGAGGCCAAATGTTTTAGAAATAGGTCAATCCTGGATTTGGTATTAACAGACCTTTCCCATGGTCCTTCTTCTGCTCTCAACTTTCTGTGTGAGCATGACCAATTCATGTTACCTAGTTTTCTGTAAATTCCCAGTCTTACCTCATAGAAGTATTCCACAGATTAAAAACAAAACAGGGAATAGGTGTATGTTTTTGCATGAACAAGGCGTCCTGCCCCTTGTGGCGCACTCTATTCTTCTGGTAGGGAAGCTGTCTGGCCTGGAAGGAAGTAAAGCATCTGGAAGAGTATGATGGGAGGAGGGGAGATTCTTTTGATAGAAAACCCAAGATCCTCAAGGTGAGGGAGGAGGAGGAAACTATCTGGAGGGGAAAGGGCAGGGAGCACCCTTTTTAGTTTCTTGGCTGCTAAAACAAATACTATACAATGGGGTGGTTTAGACAATGGGAATTTATTGGCTCATAGTTTTGAGAATAGGAGAAGTCCAAAATCGAGGCATCAACAGGATGATGCTTTCTCCCTGAAGACTGTGGTGTTTTGGGGCTAGCTACCAGCCATCCTTGGCTTTTCCATCACATGGCAGTGAATATAGCATCGTCTTCTCCTTTCTCTCAGGGTTCAGTTGACTTCTAGCTTCTGGCTGCTCCCTGTGGCTTCTCTTTCTGTATCCAATTTCTTTGCTTGTAAGAACTTCAGCCATGGTGGATTAATGCCCACCCTTATTCAGTTTGGGCCAGTTTGGTGCATAGCCACAGGACCTGGGGTTGGAACCTGAACATGTCTTTTGTGAGGTATGTGATTCAATCCCCAACAGGTATGCAGAGTTGAGAGGCTTCAGGGGGAGGCAGCATGCAAAGGGGACCAGCAAGGCATCAGAGTTTCTCGGTCAAGTTGGGGTTTGCATCCTAGTTCCATCTCTTATAGATAATGTGAACGGGGATGAGTTGGGTCATCTCTCTGAGCCCATGTTTCCTTGTATTTTAAGGTGGGATGAGAATATTTTTCTTGCAGGGTTATTTGGAATACACAAAGGGAAATCATATCTGTCAAGACCTATTGGTATTCAGTAAATGGTTCTCTCCATTTGAAATCACATTTATTTTATTATTTTATGTACTATTTTATTTATTTTATTTTATATTTTAAAAGCATGCATAAGCACACCAATAATAAGGAATCAGGAGTAGTTCTCAGAGATTCTCTAAGATACTGAAGAAACAGCAAGAGAAAATATAAATACTTCTCATTTTTTCTATACTTAAGTGTGATGGATTGACACCTCTTCCCTGAAAAATGGTATGCAGGTTCCCATCTCCTTCCATTTGCTCCTGCTGGTCCTCTAGCTGCAAAGGTGCCCCTCTCTCACACCTGTCATGGTCATCTCCTCCCTCTAGCCTTCCCTAGACTTGTGCTCACACCTCTGTTAAAGGCCTCATTGCACTGAGCTGTCGAGATCTGCCCAAGGGGCTCCTGTGGCCTCTCTGGGTAGTACCTGGGATTGAATAGCAGTAGAAAACACCTACATAGAGCTTCCATGTGCCAAACGCTGTGGTACCAAGTTTCACAAACTTCATCTCATCAAATCTCACATCTGTCCTATGTGGCATTGCCATTAACACCCCATGGATGAAGAAACTGAGGCAACAAAAGTTGGAGCTTTTTACCTACGGTTGCAAAAAAATAGGTGCACGTGGTGGAGCCAGGACTTGTGCCCGGTTGGACTCCAGAGTCCATGTTCTTCCCCTCTAGGCCTGGCCATGCTGTCATTACTAGCGCTAAGCATACTACCTGCCCCGTAGTATGTGTTCAGAAAGTACTGACCACCCAAAGATAGACTAGAAAGTTTTAAGTGTAAGTACTGTAAGCCTGCAGTAGGCTGGATAATGGCCCCAAAGATGTCAGGTCCTAATCCTGGCACATGTGTCACCTTATATGGAAAAGTGCTTTTGCAAATATGATTACATTAAGGATCTTGAGATGGGCAGATTATCCTGGATTGTCCCTAAATGCAATCACAAGTATCCATATGAGGCAAGCAGAGGGAGCTTTGACAGCACACCCAGAGAAGGCATTGGGGGATGGAGCAGAGAGAGATTTGGAGATGTTGGCCTTGAAGACTGGAATGATAACGGCCACAAGCTGAAGAATGCCAGCAGCCATCGGCAGCTGGGGGAGCAGGGACAGATGCTCCCCCAGGGCTTCTGGAGGGAGCACGGCCCTGCTGATGCCTTGACTTTGGCCCAGTGAAACTGATTTTGGACTTCTGGCCTCCAGAACTGTGAGAGAATAAACTTTTGTAGTGCTAAGCCACCAAGTCTGTGGTAATTTGTTACAGCAGTCACAGGAAACTAATGCAATACCCTTATGTGAAGGAAAAGGTGATGTAGTGAATTTAGGTCCATGAGGTGTAGGAGAAAGATGTAAGACAGACAGACAACTCTTTAAAGTCATTCTGCTTTTATACAGAAAAACAATTTATGTAGGATCCCGTTTGCATGCAGTAAATTACCTAACATGGTACAAATGTACACTCACACACACACAAGACACACTTGCTGTCTGTTCCCTTTCCTAGGTGGGGATAAACTGGGATAATTTGGGGGGTAAAATTCCAACATGCCTCTCTGTGTTGTAAGGAAATTCTAAGAGCTCACACTGAGAATGTTGCCTTTGGTGGGAAGCAGTTCAGGCTGTGCTGAGAAGTGAGATACTTGGCATCATCACTTTTTGGACTTGTCTGTAGTTTAACCCCAAGGTCACTGGGAGGCCAGAGCCCGGCCATGACAGCCCTTAGCCATCCAGCCGTGTTTCTCCCCACAGGAAGAGAAGCCCCCTCCTGCCAATCAGGGCAACTCCCCATCAGTCATGACGCTCCGTCCTTCTTGCTCACACAGCCCATCTCCCCACTCAGACAAAAGAGTCTTTCAGGAACCACTTAGTTACCTAGTTTTGAACTTTTCAATAAGACTTTTTGTTTTCTCTTTAAGTCCCACAGTTAAAATACCAGATCCTGCAGTTGCTAAGATTAAGAATTTCCTCCCCCTCTTTTCTCCTTCAGCTCAGTTTCCGTTGACTGGGAAAGACCAAGAGGTGGATTCCTGTTCCCTGGCCAAGTGGAGAGAGAGTGCTTGAGCTTCTGGGGCTTACAGAGGGATTAGGCATTATTCAGGCTTGTGCTAATAATCCTTAGTTACTCCTCATGCTCTCACAAAAGTCACATGCGTTTGTGTCGGTAACTAAGGCCTACCGAAACCACTCAGCCCTAAGTGCACACCAGAGAACCATGGAGTTGGAGGAGAGGCTAATTTAACATGAATATTTATATACTGTACATACTGCATGCCATGATTCACTCGGCTTATTTTCATTTTATGTATTTTCTTCCCATTTGCAATCTTTATTTATTACAAAGTTAAGGCCGTTAGCAAAATAACACATTGGGGTGGGTTTTATTTTTCCTTTTTTTCCTCTCCTGCTTTCTAATCTATCTCCGGGAAAGTGTGCCAATGGAGCAGCAAAGTTGGTTACCACTGCCAACCCCAAGGACACTGGATTGTGCTGAGCTGCTTCTGTCCATCCTTCACCACTGAGGGCAGATTAAGGAGCTGTCACCGTCACACCAGGTACCACTTAGAGACGGGAAGCACCCACCTCCCTGCCTTTCCAGGTGGCGTGGCAGGTACCAAGACCACTAGAATGGTCCCTGCATGCCCAGAGAGACTTGTGTTTACAGCCCAGCCCTGCCATTGACTAGCTTTGTGACTTTGGGCAAATGACTTTAACATTCTGAGCCTTCCTTTTTTCTTTTATGAAATGAGCATAATAATAGAACCTTCTTGTTTTAGTTTGCTAAAGGTTGCCAATGCAAAATACCAGAAATGGGTTGGCTTTTACAATGGGAATTTATTAGGGTAAAAGCTAACAGTTGGGAAGCGGCTGTGGCTCAATCAGTAGGGCTCCCGTTTACCATATGGGAGGCCCCAGGTTCGGTTCCCGGGGCCTCCTGGTGAAGGCAAGCCCGCCCACACGGCGTGGTTAGCTGACCCAGCGAGCACAAGCAGCAAGGGGGGGATAAATAAATGAATAAATAAATAAAATCTTTAAAAAAAAAAGCTAACAGTTCTGAGGCCATGAACACGTCCAGATCAAGGCATCATCAGGGATACTGTCTCACCAGAGGTCGGCCGCTGGCGAGCCTGGACTCCTGCCACGTGGTGAGGCACAATGCCTTCTCCTCCAGGCTCACTTCCTCCCTGAGCTCTGCTCTGGGTGATCAGGCATATGGGTCGCTTCTCCCCTCTCTCTTCTGGGCCTGTTGCTAGTTCTAAACAAGTGTCAGCTCTAATTACATGGGTGTGATCGTCACATCAGCCCAGGAGGCTGACAAGGCATTGACTCTCCTAGGAAGGTTAAATCCTTTCCTGATGCACATGCCTAACGTATTTTGGGACTACTTGTCCAGTCCACATTTGTTTGATTCCAATGTTTTTGATGTATTCATGATGAAACACGCCTTAATATCCCTTGCTACGTTTTACCAGCACTATTTGAAATCTGGCAGATCCGAGATTTTGGAGGCCTTGATTAGGATACAAATGATAAGAACAGAAAACAAGACTCAGTTGGGGTTTTCTTCATGCCAATGCCTGTGTAGAGTTTCAACACACGTTTTAGAAACATCACCCTAAAGTTGTGATTCCTGGCAGAGTTCCATTTCAGTAGGAACTACAATTTCCAACACTCCTAAGCTTCGCTGCTGTCCCCACAATCTTGACCCCTGGATCACTGAGAGACTGAGCTCTCAATCTCAGGGGGCATATCCTGTCCAGTTCTGGATGTCGTTTTCCAAGAGAAACAGAGTCCAGAGGAGGGTCACCAGGTCAATGAGGGCTGTGAGGACACGTGCTCTGATGGACAGTTGCCAGACCTCTGTGGTGAGGATGTCTGATGTGTGGGAAATTGACTAAACTTATCTTTGAGGCTCCAGAGGGCAGGTCTTGGCCAATAGCTGGGAGTTAGCAGGAAGAAGATTTGGCTTCATTTAGAAAGTGATATTTCTGAGTGTGAAAACAGTTCAGCCAAGGAACAAGTTCTGATAAGGGGATACATTTCCCACCCCTACAGCTATGCTCATAGAATTGAGAAGCAATTTTTAACAATGTTATTCCCAAGTTTTATATGTAGAAAAGAAGATATCTAAAGTCTTTCCAGCTTGAAAATTTTATCATTGTGGATATCTGGTGCTTATTGATTTGGAAAGAACTTCCTACCTCTATTTTATTTCATTCATTCATATTGTTAATCGGTGGGCAAACAAATGGCCATTGTGTTACTACTCCCTGGCATGAGGTACCAATTAAGCGAAAGGAAACACAAGAGTCTTGTGGGGTAAGTGGACTTTTATAACAGAGCATGGGAAAGGCTATGAAAGAAGAAACACAGAAAGAAGAAAAAGGAGGAGCACCCAGCCCTGACTAGAGGTGAGGGAAGTCTTCCTGGAGGAAGAAACATCTAGATTGGGACCTAGTTGGAACTGGCTAGGGAGAGGGAGGAGAACCAGGCAAGGCATGAGCAAAATCCTAGAGGCCTGAAAGAACAAGGTAGAGTTAGGGAGCTGTAAGCAATTCTTTTTGGCTAGAGTAAAGTATATGGAGAGGAGGGGAGGGATGAAAAGAAATGAAACTGCAGAGAAATAGGCAGTTGCACTAAGTGGCAAAAATGGCCTCAAATTATTTTCCTTTCATCAGCAGGTTAAGTCTGTTTCCCCGTCTCTTTCCTTGAATATGGGTTGGCTCTGACTCATTTTGGCCAATGAGAACTTAGCAACTATGACCCAAGAAGAGGCTTGGAAAGTGTTTGCACGTGAGGGAGTCTTTCAACTCTTTGAACTTGATTCTGACATATTTGTGAGTCCAGGACCATGAGAGACACTTGGCCAATTCACTGGTCACCCAAGCCCGCATCAGCTATCCCCCAGAAGGAGAGCTGCCTCATTTAGCTGCAGGTGATCATGGATACATGAGCAAGCCCAGCTGAGCTCAGCAGAAGAGCTGCCCCACTGAGCCCAGCCCAAATTGTCAACTCATGGAATAATGAGATCAACAAATGGTTCTTGTTTTAAGCCACTAAATTTTGGGATGGTTTCTTCTATGGTAAAAGCTAACTGATATGGCAGTTATGGAGATTTTTTAAATCATATTAAGGAATTTGGACTTTAATATGAAGATGTCATGGATACTTCCAAGGGTTTTAGGCTATGAAAGGGGTAGGATTAAATATGTGTCTCAGAAAAAATCCCTTTTAGAGTCAGCCATTGAGAGTGTGTGTGGGTAGAGTACTGTGCAAATGATAAAGCAGTATGAAAACACAATTGATGAATAACAGTAAAAATATTACACACAGATGGCCTGGAGAGGCACAGGATACAATTACAAGGCAAATCTGTAAATCACACCTCCTGAAAACATCAAGTAGTAGAACTTGTTTATAAGCAATTTTTTTCTTCCATATACCTTGCTGCTGATATTCTGCCCTAGGCCTAAAAAAAAGCTGGCCAAAGTAGGCTGAAATGGAGGGCGGGATGAATATATCCAGACCATGGAAGCTCCATTTCTCCCCAGGAGGATCTGGAGCAGAAGTTCTGAAGTCTAATTTGGTCCCTGTATTAAAATCTTGGGTCGAGGTGCCTCAGATAAAACTCTTTGGAGGTTACCATAAGAAAGTAAACAGAGAAATGCATACAGATTAATGTGTTTGTTCTTTGCGACATTATTTATAATATGAAAAAGTGAACATTTTAAATATCCAACAATAGGAGAATGATGATACAAATTATTATCTAACTACATGGTCGAAAACTACACAAATGTTAAAATGATATTTTCAAAGATTAGGGCACAGGAGCAAGTTCATAACATAAAACAATATCGATTCACCCCTTTTACCTTTAATATTAGAACTCCTGATTTTTAGCCAGACACATGGCCCCACCGGCTGGAAGCCTCAGTTCTCAGCCTCAGTGCTGCTCTGGGTAACTGGTAACCGAGTTCTAGATGACGGAATGCAACCAGGAGTGATGCCTCAATTGTCCCCCAAATAGGAGCAGACAGATGTTCCTTTTGCCCAGCTTTCCTTTCTGAAGGTCGAGTTGCAGATTTGATGATGGGAGCCAGAAGATACACCTTGGACTCAGACCTAGTCTAGGTCTTGGGTGTCTCCTGGTGAACATCTCACCAAAGTACAAGTGACCTATGAGCCACTACATGCTTGAGGGACCCTCATTTGAAGGTCACGGCTCAGGTGCGCAGGCTGTCAACTTGGAAAGCTCACAGGCTCAGCCAGCGGTAGAGTCATGCCAAACCAAGTCTTCCAAGGACTAGCCTGACACCTTATCTCTTAGATTCCCAGTGGCAGGTCATGAGGACTGGGAGTGGTGTGAAGAGCTAAAGGAAAGATGGTCCCGGGAGTTTAGGTGGGTATGTCTAAAGTGCGTCCAGGGAGGTGGATGTGGCTCAAATGGTTGGGCGTCCGTCTCCCATATGGAGGGACCTGAGTTCAATCCCCGGGACCTCCCGGTAAACAACAACAACAACAAAAAAAACAAAACAAAAATAAAGTGTGTCTAGGTGAGCTGCTGGTTTTTGGGTCCTTTCTCCTTTTGCCTGTATCTGTTGACTCTGGATTCTGCTCCTGCTCTCTGGGCAGCCTAAGCCTCTGCAAAGCAGGCAGAGCTTTACAAGCAGCAGGGCGCCTGCAGTGGTCTGAGCTCGTACTCAGGGTCCAGCTGAGTGAGCGTCTGGCCAGGCTGGGCCCTGATTTATGGGGTTCCCTCCAGCAATAATGTCAGAATAGACCAGGCAAGAAAAACTGCAAGATTTATTTCTGAACACTGACTCCTACCAGGAGTTATGGGGAAAAGAAAGAGAATGGCAGTGCCCAGAAGAACTTTAGGGTGTCCAAGCCCAAGTATGCAATTCCTTTTTTCCCAGCAAAACCCAGAAATTTCTACCCACACCTTCTGGTAAGATGGAGCTAATTAGATGTATATAAGCAGGAGCACCGATAAAATCACTGTTCACGTCATTTGCATGTGGTTTTCTCATTTTGTCATTACCGTAGGGTGGGCATTGATGCCTGAGGGGTAGCCGGGATGAGAGGATGAGCAGTGCAGCTTGGATCGAGACCCTTCCTCCACCTTGACCCATTCCTACTGTATTCCTGGCTACCCTCTCATCTGAGATTAAAAGAACATTCTGCCTTTTCTCACATTGTTTTTCTCTTTGCCCAAGGTCTCACTCCTTCCCCTAGGTTCAATCTGACCTGCGGGGTTTCTAAAGAATTTGCTAATTTATCTCTTTCTGTTTCTTCTAGCTGACCTTGTCCTGCTCAGCCTCTCCCTCTGCTCAAAACCCCCTGCCCTGTTTCCCTGGCGGTGTTCCCAGCGCCTGAAGCTCAGTCACAGGAGCTACGGAGCGTTCCTGGGTTTGAATCCTAGCTTGGCTGTGAATTGGCTGTGTGACCATGCAGTAAGTTCTTCAGTAGTTCTGGGCAGAAGGCTGTTCATCTATAAAATGAGATATCCTATCTTACATGTAAGATGGAGCCTTAAAGCAGCGTTAATCCTTTATTCTCCCTTATAGTGTCTGTGGGCTGCTCTGGCTTGGGTTCTCTCACGAGGCTGCATTACGATGCTGGCTGACCTGCAGTCACTGTAGGCTTGACTGAGGCTTGAGATGCCCTGTGAAGGTGGCCCTCCCACCTGGCTCCTCACCCTGGCTGTCCACTGTTCATGGAAGCCTCGGGTACTTTCCCTGGGTGCTTCTCCACAGGGCTGCTTGAATGTCCTAAGGCATGGCAGATGTCTTCCCCCAGATAGAGCAGCTGAGAGAGAGAGAAAAAAGGAGAGGGGCACACACTGTATCCTTTTTATAATCTAACCTCAGAAACCACATAACATCACTTCAAGCCACATTTTGTTGAAAGCAAATCACAAAGTCCAGTCCACCTTCAAGGTGAGCAGATTTATAGACTACCATTTGACTGGAGAAATGTCAAAGAATTTGCTGGGGGGGGAGGATGTGGCTCAAATGGTTTGGCGTCCGTCTGCCATATGGACCTGGGTTCGATCCCCAGGACCTCCCAGTAAAATAAAAATATATATATATTAAAAAAAAGAATTTGCTAACATAGTTTAAAATCATGGCAGGCTCTTAATAAATCTTGACTCTTATATAATCATATTATTTATATCTATGTGGGAGATAAATATATAAATTGGCATATGTATACTTGTAATTTATTCTTTTTCACCAGATAGGGGAAAAAAAAGGTTATTTCTAGAATTTACCTCGTCTTGGTCTGGCATCCCTTAACCACAGATGCTGAGACATAGAGTGATTGCACTCTGATTTGTTGACTGGAAAGATCTCTGTCTTTTTGAAACAGTCTCTTCAGTATCTTTCAGGTAAAAGGGCCTTTATTCAAAGCCCCAATGCCCCACCAGACCTGAGGCTTTTCCTCTTAGGCAGTCTCTCCTTTCCTTTCTTCTTGTAAGGTCACGTACACGTTCACCTTGTCAGGACCCATTTCTACAACTCTGTTCTGCATAGAGCCCCCCTTCACCTTGTCCTCATGTTAGCCTTAGCTTGATCCCAGGCTTGCTTCCTTGATTTCCCAGCTGAGCTCACTCTTTCCTTTCAAGCAATGGCAGGAACTCAAGTATATTTTTTGCCATGAAAATATTGTTATAAGTAGTATTTAGATTTCCAGGTTGGTTGCCAAAGTCCCAGTTATCAGTTATAATGTAACTGATGTTTGGCAATGAAAAATGTTGGTTAAGTTATAATGTTACCAAATAAGTAATTCAATGAAACAGAACAATATTTTTCATTTATTAATGTTCTTTCTTAAATTATCACACAGCAAATGTGCCTTTTTGGGTATCCATTTCTATCACTTTGAGCACATGTGTACATTTGTGTAACCTCCCCCACATTCAGGTTACTTAATGGTTCCTGCACCCCCAAAACTGCCTTGCTATGCCTCTTTATAATCCCCACTCTCCTACTGCTAACCCCTAGCAGCCACTGATTTGTTCTGTGCCCCTATAATTTTAGCACTTCAAGTTAGTGATATAAATGGAATCTTTTGAGATTGATTTTTTTCATTCAGCAGAGTTCCCTTGAGATCTAGCCAGGTGTTGCATGTATTAATAGCTGGTTCCTTTTTAATGCTGAATAGTATTCCGCTGTATGACTATATCAACTTTCTATTGAAGGACATTTGGGTTATTTCCAGTTTTTTGGCAATTAGGAAAAGAGCTACTATAAACATTCATGTACAGATTTTTGTGGGAACAGAAGTATTCATTTTTCCCGGGTAAATACCCAGGAGTGTAATTGCTGGGTCGTATAATACATGCATGTTTAAATTTTCAAGAAACTGCCAAAATGTTTTTCAGAATTATGCTGTTTTGTGTTCACCCAGTAATGTTCAAGAGTTCCAGTTGCATCTTCACTAGCACTTGGTATTGCCAAGATTTTCTATTTTAGCAGTTCTAACAGGTGGGTAGTGGTATCTGTCCATAGTTTTAATTTGTATTTCTCTAATGACTAATTATGTCGAACATCTTTTCAAATGCTTATTTGCCATTCTTAAATTTCCTTAGGGGAAGTTTTTTGTTTGCTTTGTTGTTGTTATATTTTGTAGTTCTAAACTTCCATTTGATTCTTCCTTACATTTTTTATTTCTTTGCTGAGTCTATTTTTCTAGTTGCTTCAAGTATATTTCAACTACTTGTTGGAATATTTGTTTAATGGTTGCTTTAAAGTCTCTGTCAAACAAGTCTAATAGTTGTGACATCTTGATGCTGCTGCTGTTTTCTATGTGAGTTGAAATTTTTCTGGCTATTTATGTGCCGAGTAATTTTGGATTGTATCGTGCACAGTTTGAATGTTACAATATGAGATTCTTGCCTTATTTAAAACTTACTGAAAATATTAGTATTTTTATTTTAACAGTCAATTGACCTGGTTAAGTTCAGGCTGCAAGTTCAAACCCATCTTCTTTGGGCTATAGCTCCAATGTCAGTTCAGGTTTTAAAGACTTTGCAGTTCTAATCATATCTGTCCCCTGTGTGCATCGTTCAACGATCAGCCTGTAAGCTGAGCAGTGGCCTGTCTGTTCAGTCATTGAATTCTTTGCTGTGCTGATGAGGATCACATCCATACATGCACAATTGGGAGTGAGCCTAGGAGCTCATAAACAGTTTTATGGTCACTGTCCTGATCTCTTTCTTCTCTACAATTCTCCCACTATTTTTTGCTCACTGGTGTTCCCCTTTTTAGTCCTTCGCGGTGACAGCTGGGACTCTAGTTAACCACTCTGCCACACTCTTTTGGGAATTGTCCATGTAAAGGCCAAGTGCTGGGATGACAAAGAGAAAACAGGAAGCAATGGGGAAGTTTACACCTTTGAGCTAATGTGAAAAACGTTTGTATAAACATTCATGTACATGTTTTATTGTGGACTTATGTTTTCATGACTTTATGTGGTACTCTATGTTTTAATCATTTAACAAAATGCCAGAGTGTTTTCCAAACTGCCTGTACCATTTTACATTCTCACCAGCAATGCACAGCAGTTCCCATTTCTATACATTCTCACCAGTGTCTCCTTACCTAAGGCTTTGATTCTGGCCACCCCAGTGGGTGTGAAGTGGTGTCTCGTTGTGGTTGAGGTCTGTATTTCCCTGATGGCTGATGATGTGGAGCATCTTTTCATATGCTTCTTGGCCTTTCATATAGCTTCCTTGGAGAAATATCTGTTCAGATCCTTTGCCTGTATTTTGACTGGGTTATTTGTCTTTTTATTATTGAGTTTTAAGAGTTAGTTGTATATTTCAGACACACATCCTTTATCAGATACAGGATCTGCAAATAGCTTCTCCCATTCTGTGTATTGCCTTTTCCCATTTTTGATGGTGTCTTTTGAAGCACAAACGTTTTTAATTTTGGAGAAGTCCAATGTATTTATTTTTTCTTTTTTTGCTTATGTTTTTGGTGCCATATATAAATGTCCAGCGACTAATGAATGGATAAACAAAATGTGATACAGCCATACAATAGAATACTATTCAGCCATAAAAAGAAATGTAATAATGATACATGTTACAACATGGAGAAATTGTGAAATTATGCTTAGTGAAATAAGACAGTCACAAAAGACCACATATGATATGATCCCATTCATATGAAAATCTAGAAATGGGAAATCTATAGAGGCAGAAAGTAGATTAGTGGTTGCTTAGGACTATGGGTGGGGATTAGGAGACAAAAGGGTGAAAGGGTATGGGATTTCTTTATGAGGTTATGAAAATGCTCTAAAACTGACTGTTGGTGGTTGCATATACCTATTAAAATGCTAAAAACCATTGAATTGTTTTAATCGGTAAATGGATGAATTGTATGGTATGCAAATCAGAGCTCAATAAATCTGTTTTTAAAAAAGCAATTGGCATTCACCTTACCCCTTGTGAATTATAGCTCTACCAATCAGAAAGGAGGGTCCTTCCCTCCAGCGCTGTCTCTGCTACCTCCACCAAGGGATTTCTTGGGGATTGGTGTGTGAGAAAACAGAAGGAAGAAGAAAAAAAATCTGGGAGAATTCTGAACTCTCTTTAAGTGTTAGAGTTCTCTTTCTGCTCCTTGAACCAGAAGCTAGAAGGTTTTTCCTGTGTGGTTATCTATCTCACCAGGAAATTGAAACTCCTAAAACAGAACAATATTAAAATTGAGTAAGAAAAAAATTTGAAACATGTCTTCTGAATGCAAGTGATTGGGGAAAACAGATACAATTAATGTATAAAGATGTAGATAGAAGTTTAAGTGAAAATAGAAACTCTGTCAGACACATCTAAAATTTTGTGAAGGTTTTTGAAGCTGAAAATTCTGGTACTTATTGTGTTTAATTGTAGACCAAAATGGATAGTTTCTAACTTCTTGAATGCAGATATTTGATCAGTACTATCCTTATGCTTATAAGTTGTCATTAGAGTTATTCTATAGCCCACAGGAAAAAGAGGGGTGAGGAGGGACATTCATAGTGAAACAAGAGAAAAATGGAGTTTAAAAGTACAGATGTATGTGTTACTATGTTTGAGACTGAAGTAGAATTAACAGTAAAAGACAGAGAACGGCAAAGGAAAGAGGAAAGCTTTGAGTACTTGAGTTCCCTTTATGGAAAGAATGGAGGTATAAAAAAGCACACATCATGCTGCTCCTTGCTGACCACTTGGTGGCAGTGTTGACATGAGACAGCTTAGTTCTATTTTCAAAACAGGGTGTATGCATTCTAGAGACATGAAAGAAGATCCATTAAGGTGCCTGAAGAAAATATTAAAACTTCTGTTTAGGTTTTAAGTTAAAAAATAGAAAAATACTAAACTTTACTAGTATTTAATATATGGATTGATACTGGCTCCATCACTGGATCAGTAAATTAGGTAGTCCTGTGTCACAAAGGGTTTGCAACAATGCTGCAAGAGTGGACGTTCTATAACCCAGAGGTTGATGATGTCTCATTCATTCATTCATTTGTCACAATATATCGTGACATATTGTAGTTTATATATTCTTGGTAAAATAGATTAATACATCTAGTTTTAACTACATAAACCCTCTCAAAATGGACAAGCAACTTTCAATGATTCCTGCAAAGAAACTGTAGATTAAAATGATACCAATAATTCAAACCCAATTATGACAAGAAAATAAAGGAACATGTCCCCTCCTGGTTTGTACTCTTTGTCATATAAGCTAGTGCTACATAAAAGTTAGAATTACTGGTGGATGGGACTAAAAATTAGAGACCATGATTTAATAATTAAAGCTACTATGATTACTTATATATGAATATGATTTTTCTACAGGAACCTTTGTGAAGTATAATTTTCAACTATGGCAGGTATTAAAATCAATAATTAAAATAAATTTAGACCCAGACTGTCAAATTGCTCTACCACAAAATGTTGTGCCCAGATTTTCAAAAACAAGGAAGTACATTCAGTCATATTTCTTTCACTAAAATTAATGATGTTATTAATATTTTTAGTTAAGGCAAAAAGGCTTCATACCATCAATCAATAAATTAAAAATGTATCTAACTCAGAGTTATTTCATGTTCTTTAATTTCATTTTTGTGTATATTTTATACATCATCATCATTATATCCTCATTCTGAGGAATGTAGAAAAAAAAAGTGTTATTGGGCAGAGATCACTTAGGTCTGGGCTCTTCAAGAAATGCTTCAAAGTAACAGTGAGATTTGAGTAGGATTTGGAGAGGTAGAAGATATTGAGGAGGGAATTATGGGAGAGGGAGTGATCTGAAGGCCAAGAAACAGGAAAAGAAAGGCATGTTTAGGGGATAGGGGAGTAAAATCTTCTGACCTGGTAGATCTTCATTTTAGACAGATTTATCTGGAGGTTATTATTCAGATAGAAATGGTGGGGGGGGGGAAGTAAGGAGAGCAGGGGAAAGTTATTGTGATTATCCAAACATGAGCAGGAAGGACAAAAATTACAGAGTGGCTGAAGGAATGGAAAAGAAGAACAGATGAAAGACACACTTTAAAAGAAAAGTCAGCAGGATTGGGAAACTGATTCAATGAAGGGTAAGCAAATGGAGTTAGACAGTACACAGGGTTTTCATTCTAAATGAAAATAGACTCTGTGGACTCTATGATGACATTGAGAACTAAGAAAGTCATTTTTAGAGGAGGATTTATAGGTTTGACTTTTTACATAGAATTTGCATTAACAGGGAAACATTTTAAGTAAAAATGTCCTGGGGCATTTGGAAAACTTGAATTGCTCTAGTCCAAAGATAGAGAGTCGGAATTCATCTGCATAGAAGATGCAAAGCAAGTTGCTCTAACAGTATGTCATGGGAACACAGGTTGAGGGCACAACAGAAACTTTCAGCAAATGATCCCTTATTTTACTTGCACAGAATAAAGGGTCCAGAAGAGGCAAATAGGCCCTGTGTCACTTACTCAGCACAAAGAGTCCAAAAGAGCAGGAGAAGAAGTCCTGCTACGGCTGGTCTCCCGGGGTGGCCAAAAACCACTCTGAGTCAGGGTGTCTAGATGGCAGCTCCACACCCCCCACTTCACTTGGGAGAAGAGGCACAAGTCTATACTGTTTGAATGTGGTTTTACCCACCTCTGATAAGCATCTGGGGCTGCTTGTTCCCAGTTTCCAGGTTGAAGTTCTGGCTGGGTCTTTTCATTAGACTTAGCATCTCCCCCAGATTGTGGAACATCACAAGGCAGTGAGTGTAGTGGAAGGCTGGGGGATGGCCACTTAGGTGTGTTCGTGACTTCCCCAGAGAAGGTGGAGGTAGCTGAGGGCTGGGCGACGGCTGCTTAACAGGTGTCTGTGATTTCCCTAAAAGCGGACATAATTGAAGGATTGTCTGTATTAGCCAAAGAAGAGTTATACTGGAAAAAGTTAATTTAAATAAATCCATACAGAACAAAATGAATATTTAATGGTAAATAGTGAGAAACTGATTAAATTGGGACTTATTTTGAAAAAGGAACTTAAAAGTTATAAATAATGTTTGTATTTTCTATTTAAAACCGTTTATACTGTAATTTCAACTGCCCACTAATTCTTAGAATAAGGAAAGAATGAATTGCTTTTTGTTGTTGTTGAAATGTGTCTGACAAATTTGTGTACTAGCATATTATGAGAATCTTCACTCTGTTTTATTTTTACAGCAAAATTATAATGAAGGCAAATTTTGCAAATATATTTGAGAACCATCTACAACAAAAAATTTGAATCTACAACAAAATGGTGACATTTCAAGCATATTTATGAAGCGTATTCATTCATACAGTCATCTCCTTCAGTCATTTATTTAAAGAGTGTTTACTTGTTTATTGAGCTGCCTTTGTGCTAGACACAATATTGGACTGGGAATACAAAAATAAATATGTCCTTAAAGAGTTTATTGTCTAAGTAGTTCTCAGCCAGGGGGCAACAGCACTTCTTTCCCTGTGTTTGAAAATATTTAGGAGCCTTTTTGATTGTCCCTTCAATCTGGGCTTATTTGGTGGCCAGGCGATGGTCAGAGATGCTAAATGCTCTGGACAGTTTTGCACAAAGAAGAATTCTCCAGCCCTAACCAGTGGTGCCTCTTTTGATAAACAAATGCTAGAATATTAATAATTCTAGTGCTAGCCATTTATCATAGACCTGTACTGTGTTAAGTACTTTACCTGCACTGTCCAATTTAACCTCACCACGGCATCATGGGGTAGATACTGCCTCCATTTTCCTGAGTAGCTTAAAGAACAAAAAGAACTTGCTCAAGGTCATATTGCTAGTAAGTGGCAAAAACAAGATTTTTTTTTTTTTTTTTAAAGATTTTATTTATTTATTCATTTATCCCCCCCCTTGCTGCTTGTGCTCGCTGGGTCAGCTAACCACGCCGTGCGGGCGGGCTTGCCTTCACCAGGAGGCCCCGGGAACCAAACCCGGGGCCTCCATATGGTAAACGGGAGCCCCACTGATTGAGCCACAGCCGCTTCCCAAAAAACAAGATTTTAAATAATGCCCTAGGTCTGATCCCAGAACCTACAATCTTAATAATTATCCTTTATAGCTTCTTAAGCTAAAGATAGAACCTAGAGAACATCCTTAAGTAACCAGAGGGCACAAGCTATGATTTATTCATCTTTCTTCCTTATCCCTAGTACCAAGACTGCAATAACACCTGTCTTTAAATTTTATCTTATTTAGTTCGATCCTCATTTCAATAGATAAACTGTATTCAGGAAGATTAACTGAGATTAGATTCCAGGGAAGGGACCTAACAATTTGTTAGTAACCAACTGCCCTACCAGTCTATCTACTAGTTTACTCACTTTCCTAGTCCTTCAGTCCCTAGCAACTATTTACGCTAGCGGTTAGCAAACTTTTCTGTAAAAGGCCAGATAGTAAATATTTTCGGCTCTATAAGCCATATAGTTTCTGTTGCAACTACTCAGCTCTGCCCTTAGAGCAAGAAAGCAGCCATAGAAGATGTGTAAATGAATGGGCATGACGTGTTTCAAGAAAACTTTAGTTCAAAACAAGGTGATGGGTAGGCTTTTGCCTGTTTTTCTTGACTGTTGGTCTCCATCACCATCTCGGGTGGTGGGCTTTGTTCTACTAGATCAATCTGTACTCGGATCACCATTGGCAGCTGGGAATAAGGCTGATGATTTAGCATTGTTTTCCAAACTGGTTATTCACCAGAACACTTGGGGACTGGGTTAAAAACAGATTCCAGTGTCCCACCCCTAGAGATTCTGATTCAGAATGTCTGGGGAAGAGCCCTGGAAACTGTATTTTTGGCCCCTGGCTCTGATATGCAACTGAAATTGAAAAGCACACTTGAGGGTCTCAGTAGATAACTTGGCAGTGAAATGCTTTTAAAGAGGTCTCTGTGCAATCTCAATTTCACCTCCAATCCTAGGTCCTTGCCGGAGACTCTGGTTTACTGAGCAGAATGTCCATTTCTTCCTGAAACCTCATATCATTCCACCCTTTTCCTATGTACTCAGAGACAGACACATTTAAATAAAAATAATCACCATCAGAATACTAATCAGCCATAAGCTAATGTAAGGATATTTGTTCAGCTGAATGCAATTATCAGCAGAACCCTGTTTTCTAAACGGTGTGACTGTAATCCAATTTAGGTCTTTTAACCCCTGGTGATTTTTGCTTCATTTTGTGGTGTGATGGGTAGAAACCAGGCATGGTTGCTGGGGCTAGAAAGGCAAGAATAAAGGGGAAATAACACTGCCACCACCACAGGCAATTTTCGGTTGCAATGAGTCACTAAATTTCCATAACCACGGGGTGGCTCTACATGATTCTGTTGTTAATTGAATTTTTTCCCCAAGAAGAATGAAGGCTTATTTTGCATCAACACGATTCTATTTTGTGATGATTGTTGATAAAGTCAGCTAGAAGTTATTTCAGCTTCTCCCCTATATCATCCATAAGTATCACTGCTATGAGCAAAGTGGTCAAGTGGATTTCCCAAGTAAAGACAGGGTAGAGAAACGGTGACCCCAAACTCACTGCATTGGTGTGGAGGGGATGGTTGGGAGGATCTTTCCACAAAAATGATGTGCCCTTCACAGTGCATCACATCTGGAGGCACATGATGTCTTATGACTTATGAACTTGGCTTTCATCACGTGGTTTAAGGTGGTATCTGCCAGGCTTCTCCAGTGTAAAGATATTAGGTTTCCCTTTGTGATCAATGAATATCATGTGGAATGATACCTTAAGACTATGAAAATTATTGAGTTGTATTGGTTTTGAGGGAGTATGGAAAGCAGACACATTTAATTATGTGTATGGATGGCATGTATCAAAAAATTGATGGCTGGAAATGATTTTATCATTTACTAATCCCCAAACTCTCATTTCAGACCGAGAGGAAATGACTCACCCAAAGGCCAACCAAGAACTTAGCCTTAGAATTGGGATGACTACCAGCTAAGCCTGTTTCCTTATCTCAGGTTATCTTACTCCTTCTTGATAACCCTTGTGTACCTTTGAGGTAGGTTAGTTTAAGGAAAGAGGGAAGTTGGGTCACAGCTGGGACCCAGCAGAGAGCACAGCTGTGAGACCCCACCTGGAACCCCCCTGAGGGAAGGCTGCTACTAAGAACAAAGCTGGAGAGACCCCTCTGAGACCCTGGCCATGAGGTCCCATTTGGAAGTCCCAGATAATTCCAAACCAGCCTCCGCATTGGTCCCCTGAGCACTAACAGGGGAGGATCTGAAGGCAGCAATCAGAACAGCAAACAGCTGAGGCCCCTCCCCCACCATTAGGACAGGGGAGGAGTGGAGAGCGGCTTTAATAAAAGCAGCCCCCCACCCCCACCCAGGTGCTCCTCTTTGCCTGGAGGTAGCCCGCATCCATATCTTGGGTGCATACTTTTCTTTTCTCTCGTTTCTCAATAAACTCTTTTTGTTGGCCTAACTAAACTGGCACGTTCTTAAATTCTTTTATGTGCATAGCAAGAACCTAGAGGCATCCAGCATCTTGGGACTACACCTTTGATTATGCTTGTGTTATAAAGAAAGGGTTTATTCATGACTTTTCTTCCCCCCATTAAAAATAAGTGTTTTTGGTCAGCTAACTTTCCCCTTTCTCCCACTCCCTAATGAGAGTTCTGTTTTCACTCTCTTGATTCATGGATTTTGTGGGATCCAGAATTATAAGACTGAATTAAGAGAGATGAGAATGAGGAGCTGGGAAGGAAGGGGAAAGGATCCTTGTGCACTGGATCAGGTCCTGCGCTCTCCTTTGGGTAGAGAATACAGGTAAGGAGAAGGAAAGAATCAATTACCAGTTAAAAATAAACCAGTGATGTTGCCAGCATGCATAATACAGAGCTAAGAAATTTGAGCAGCAAGCAAAAAAGCCAAATGGACTTAGTACCTGTAGACCATATCGGAAGTTCACTTATATATGTAAGTATTTACTATTTAACTTATTCTAGTACAGAAAACTAGAAAAACAGTACAGAGTTCTCATACACTCTTCACCCAGCTTCCCCTAATGTTGACATCTCACATAGTACAATGATTGAAATCAGGGATGAACACTGATGCAGTATTACTAACTAATCAACTGATCTTATTTAAATTCCATCAGCCATCTCACTCATGTCCATTTCCTGGTCCAGGATCCAACTTGGGATTCCACATTAAACTTGGGAGTTCACGCCTCCTGAGAGGCTCCCATCTATGACATTTCCTCAAACTTTCTTTTACTTTCATGACTTACTCTTCTGAAGAGTACTGGCCAGTAGTTATCTTGTAGAATGTCCTCATTGTAGGTTCATGTGATAACTTATCTGCTTAGATTGAGGTAATGCTTTATTTATTTATTTATTTATTTATTTATTATTTTATTAATTAATTTCTCCCCACTCCCTTGTTGTTTTTACCTGCTGTGTCTGTTCGTTTTCCTTGTTTCTTTAGGAGGCACCAGGAACCTCTGCTCCCTGCTTTGTTGTGTCTCTCATTATGTTTTTTCTTCTTGTGTCTCGTGTCAGCTTGCTGTGCCTGCCTGTCACGCCAGCTCGCTGTCTTCTTTAGGAGGCACCAGGATCTGAACCAGCGACCTCCCATGTAGTGGACAGAAGCCCAGTTGCCTGAGCCACATCTGCTTCCCAGAGGTAATGCATTTTTGACAAAAATACCACAGATGTGATAAGAAGTCCTTCCCTGTGCATTGTCAGGAGGTGCATAAGGTCAATTTGCCTCATTGATAATATTAATTTTGATTACTTGGTTAAGATGCCATCTGCCAGGTTTCTCTATTGTAAATCTATTTTTTCTTTGTAATTCATAACTATTTTGTGGGGAGATACTTTGAGACTATGAGACGATCCTGTTTTTCATCATACTTTTGCCCATTAATTTTAGAATCCATCAATGATTCTTCCCTGCAAAAATTACTGTGGTATTTACTAACGGCCATTTTTTATTTCCATCATTTTTTATACCATTATCAATTAGAATTCTGCTGTAAGGAAGAACTGTCTCTCTTATTCTAATTTATTTATTATTCAATTAATCAGTATGGACTCATGGGTATTTATTTTAATCTATGGATTATAATCCATCACTACCACCATTAATTAGTTGCTCAAATTGTCCCAGATTTGATCGATGGGAGCTATTCAAGTTGGCTCTTGCGTCTTTTTGACATGCCCCCATCACTTTCTGAGCACTTCTTTATTTTTTGGTACCTTAAGATATTCCGGATTTATCATATTCTTTCCTTCACCCTGCCCTGGAATCCACTACTTCTCCAAAGGATCCCTATTTCCTTTCGTTTTTTTAAAAAAGGTAGTTGGAAACTAAGATATGGGCCCTAGGTAAGCTCATTGCTACCTAGCATTATTGTTATTAAGATTAGTGCTGTTGTTTCTAAGAGTTCTCAGCAGGGAGAGCTATGAAATACATGTACATTTATTTACTCATACGATAAACACACATTTATTCTGTGTCTGTGTATATATAATGGTATGCAGGTGTTTCTATACACACATATATATATATGCAGGTTTATGCATGTACACATGTGTGATATACATGTGTGTGTATGTGTGTAACAATGAGTTCATACTGACGCCTCTGATTCCAATCCGACTTCACAGGTTTATTCTGGCCTTCCTCCTTTCCTTATTTGTAACTCCTTTCTCTGACTTGAGAAACCTGGCTGTCATTATTCAACATACCGTTACTTATTTGCTCAATCCATGTATATATATAAAGTAATTTCAGAATCTCTAACCTATATCCCTGTGTGAAAAACAAACGTACCAAGAGGAGTACAATCTCTGTAAACAGTTCCTCTTATCTCTAGCCTTCAGTATATCAGTAAAATACTGTTTGCCAAGTTTCTTGTGTTAGCTCTTTTCTTCCTCACCTCCTTCAGTGTGGTTATTTTATTTCTTTGCAATACATGCACGTTTACTATTTGAATTCCACTTCGACATCCCCATCCCTGCACCCTGGTTGATTTGAATGGTTTATTTATTTTGTGAGTATGGGAAGCATCCATGGTTCTAAGAGTCAGAGCTAAATCAAAGGTATTCATCCCAACTCCCCTGTTCCCATTCCCTCATTCTTTCCACCAGTTTCCCACCCATCCCCGGTAAGTCTCCAGTCCTATGTACTTCACGTTGATCCTTCCTGTATTTCTTCTGCACAAATGAGTAGATACATTTATATTTTCTTATAACTCCTTCTTTCTTACAGAAAATATTTTGCACTTTTCTTTGTTTTCACTTAAAGATAGATCCTTAAAGTCACTCCTGATTGCTTCATAAAGATCTTCCTCATTCTGTTTTTTTTTTTTTTTTTTTTTTTTTACAGCTGCATACTATTCCATCGTATGGATGTATGATGGTTTACTCATCCACTCTCCACTGTATGGACATTTAGGTGGTTTCCAATATTTTGCATATGTGCACACTTCTGCAATGAATAAACTTGTTTGTATGTCTTTTTATATTGCCAAAGGTGTATCTTCAGGGTAGATTCTAAAAGTGAGAGTGCCAGGCCAAAAGGTAGGTGCATATGAAATTTTGTTAAGTTTTGTCAATTCCCTTCCAGAAGGGTAGTACCAATTTGCACCATCAATGAATGAGAGAACTTGTTTCCTTTGGGGATTCATTTAATGTGCAGAGACAGGGCCACTTGGTCTCCAGGAATATAGACATTTACCTTCAATTTCCTGTTTGTTGAAATGTTTTCTTGCTTTTTCCCTCTCTGTGGATGAGCCTACAGTTTATGAACTTTGTCCTTGGGCAACATACTTAAATTCATTGGACCTTAGTTTTATCATTTAAAAATATGCAAAAAAGGTAAAACTTACCTTAAAAATATTTTGAATAGTGAATGAGATTATGCAGCTAACAAGCACAGTACAGTGCCTGGCAATAAATGTGAGTGTGGGATGTGTTAAGTGCTTAATACTGACTGAAATAAAACATTTAATTTTCCTCTGGCATCTTTGCGGAGTACAAACACCTAAATAAAAGTGCCCCTTCTTCTTTTCCTCATGTTCGTTCTCCTGGCTGTGTGCCTGGGGATTATCAGGACCCATCCTTTCATGGCTGTGCCCCCAATTATGGCATGCCCCATTGCTCAAATATTTACACAGACATGCGATGCATGGCAGTTTAGGTCTTTGTCCAAAATGTTGATCAAATCCACTCCCTTTCTCCACCCTGAAAGGCTGCCCTAATCCAGGGCCTCGTCTCTCTCACCTCGGCCCTAGCAAGGGTCTCCTGCCTTATCTTCCAATCATTCTCTACGCGGTTGCCAGAGGATTCGCCCTGTAATCGGCTTCGCGTAATTCCCATGCATAAAGCCTTATTTTTGCTCATAGGGCTTAAAAGCTCTCCTTTCCCCTACATGTGCCCTTTCTCTAGACCTTCCAGGGGGCCTTTGCACATGTTATTCTCTTGGCCCGAATCCCCTTTCCTTTCTTCCAACCTGGTGAAACCCTAGCCTTTGGGCTACTGATTCTGTCCAGCCCTCCCTGCTCCCCACAAATGGACTTTGAATAAACCCCCCTCCTAGCTCTTACCACCTCGAGTTAACTTCACTCTGTTTGTACTCTTCTATTTTATGTTCACCCCAACCTTTGATTTGAAGAACCAAATCTAGATCTCAGGTTCCTTTTTTCCATCTAGCACATTATATTGCCATGATCTTTCCCGTATCAGTCTCTTAGCCAGACTTTAAATCCCTTTCCTTGTTATCCCCATGACCTAGTGTAGACCTGTCCATTGACAGTGATCAATACATGTTGCTAAGTGGGTTTGCCGTGGGCCAGGGGTCAGTTGGGAGCGAATCTCTTTTCCTAAAACCAGAAGCAGCTCGTTCTCAGCCCTGGTGGGATCAGCACGGGGCCTCTCCCTCGGTCTTCCTTTCTTCCTCTTCTCGGTGGCCGTCCTGGGAATCCGAGGCCAGGCTAATTGTTCTGAAAACTACCGAGCTGTTTATGCACCGCCTTAGCAGAAGCTCATCAGTGGCTCTTTAACATGAAGTGTTGGAATTATTTTTGTCTTGTTAGTCTTAGTTTATTTCGGGTAGTCAGACGAACACCGAGCCATGTGCCTTACACCAGTAGGTCTCAATTTTTTCACCCCCCAGTGCCTTGCCCTGTACTGCTTTGAGAAGATGTCAGACCAGGGCCTGGGGGGGGGAATGAAAAGGGGGTTGCAAAGTCTCTTCAGAGCTCTTCAGCAAGGCCCACTCTCTCCCTTTTAGCCGACCAAACTTGCTCACCAGGAAAGAGATGATCAGAACTGCCTCTGAGAAAGCCTGCATTTATCCTTCCCGTGATGTGGACTGGCAGCTTTACATTAAAGACCAAGAGTTGAGACGCCATCACAGTACATCTATTAGGATTGTAAAGATAGTGCTTTGGAAAACATGTTTTCTGAGGGAAGGTAATATTGCATTTTTGTGGGAACCTGGTTAATATCTTCCAACATTTGTCTTGTGAAATTGACAGCAAACAGGTCCTGTGTACTCCTAGATGGTGAAATTAGGGAAACAAGGAGGCATATCTTGGCTCAAACCAGGGGTCATGCTTGACCTCAGTGGGTAAGATATCTCCCTTAACATCACTACAACCCGTATACACTAGGGATTACCATTCCCATTTTAGGTGCAAGGAGACCAAGACTGAGAGAGCAGCCTGCCCAAGGTCACTCTGCTCGCAGGGTCAGTGCTGGATTTGAGCCCAGTCTGACCAGGCCAAACACTGTGGATTTCCCCTATGCCACTTGGTCTCTTGGACCTGTTGAGCTGAGCTCTTCACTGATACTGTATGCTATTCTGCACACAGGGACCTTCTCAGCAATGGAAGCGTTCAGGCAGAATGCGTCACCCTAGTGATTTCCTGCACTGGGTGCGAAGATGGACTAGATGCCATTTGAGACCCTTTCCAAATATCAGACCCTATGATTACAATTGAAAACAAGGAATTAATTAGCAGATCATAGTTTGAGAACTTCATGCTGTATTTTTAATCACTCTCCCACCCACCAAACAATCAATACATCTGTTCTTCTCAATAACATTCTTGAAAGTACATCTCACCTCATATCTTGCTCCAAAATCTTTACTAGCTCCCATTTGCCTATGGAATAGATAAAATAATATGGAATAAATATATAATATACAAAAAAAAAAAAAAAAAACACATAAAAATAAAAACAAAGCATAATTCCCTTTTCAAAACTTGTCTTTGGTCAGTTCCCATTAGCTTCCTTTACAGAGCTCTGCCCTCTGGGACCACCAGAAAAGTGCTCCTCCAGCTGAAAGGTGCTCCTCCAGCTGAAAAATGCTCCTCCAGCTGAAAGGTACT
>JAKSZT010054489.1:16598629-16629418 GCA_026826555.1 Tolypeutes matacus
CTTCATTTCTCAGTGTTTTCATCTATAAGAGATTGAATTAGAACAGGCTTCTCAGTCTCAGCACTACTGGCATTTTGGGCTAATTATTTGCTGTGGGGGGGGGGCTATCCTGTGCATTCTAGGATATTAGAGCAGCATCCCTGGCCTCTACCACTAGATGCCCCACCAAAAAAACAAATTGTGGCAACCTAAAATGTCGCTAGACTTAGCCAAATATGCGCCCCCCCCTCACTCCCCAGGTGGTAATTAGAGGTTAGAAGCAGATTTTGCACTCACTGAATATTGAGAACATGCTATTGGGAAGACACTGTGGCTTCCCATCCAGGGATGCAATGATGAAAAAAAGTAGATGCTGCCCCTGTCCTCACAGAGCTTCCAATCTATAGGGGAGAGAAATCTGCAGGCCAACGGTCGACATTGGGACAGGTGCTGTGGTCCTCCTGGAACTGGTCCTCTGGGACTATATCAGCCCTGGATGTCCCTTTTGGGGACAGAGGGCAATAGCAACATGGGCTTACAAACAGATGGGGAAAGAACTAGTGCATATAAAATGAGCACCAGGGCAGAATGATTCCCAGTGTTTACTTCCCATCTATTTCTGGGGTAATGATCTGTGTGTGGGCCCCTCTCATGCCATGCTCACTAGAATAACGCGGCAGCCTAGCAGTGTCCGCCAGACCTCATGCCTAATGTTGTCTTTCTTGGCCCTTGATTTTCACTTGCTCTGGAGTGTTTACATTGTAATGGGTCATCAGGACATTCTAAACACAGGGTTCTTTGAGAGAGATATAAAAGGCACTTTTAAAAGGTGGTTCCTTCCCTAAAAGGAATAGATTGATAGGATATTAAATTGATAGCACTGTAGTGTAGAGGATAAGAGTCCAGGCTTGCAGGTGGAATATTTGCACTCATAGTCCTGGTTCAGCCATTTATTGGCTGTGCAATCTCAAGCAAATTACTTGACCTCTCTGTGCTTTAGTTTCTTTACCATTAAAATGGAGATGATGACAGAATTTACTTAGAGGGTTGTTATGAGAGTGAAAGGATTTTGAAGCAAGGCTGACATGGTAAACACTTAATGCACTTTAGGGATAAATTCTGACAAGTCAGGGAATCACGGAATCACTTGGGTAATGTCCTAGCTGTCAGACCCTGAGCGCCATTTCTAAGGCATTGTGTACTCCCTTTGCATCCTTCTGACACAAGTGCAAGCCTAGAACTGGCTTGTGTCATATGTAAAACAGTGATAAATAAACCGTACCTATCCAACGGCTTGGCTTGAACCAGGATATTTCTGGACTCCATCCCAGCTTTAAAACCTCTGATTTGGAATTATTCTGGATTCTTAGCAATTCTCTTTAGCTTCTTTGGCTCTGTAAAATATGAAAAATTGATCTCATCCCCACCATATTGCTCAAAGATTAGGTGAGGATTTAGGAGAAATTCTATAGCTTTTGGGGAGAAAGAGTGCTTTGTGAGTAAGTTGGGGATAAAAATAAAATATAATACTTCCAGTAATACTCCCTGGTCTCAGCAAATATACATTGATTGACTGGTTAAACACAATTGGATTGACTTTTTCTTTCTCCCTTAAGATTTTTCTTTTATATTATCTTTTTCTGTCTATTTCTTTCTCTACCCTAATAGTTCATCTCCCAGTCAATATCCTCCAAAAAACAGCCTTGGGATGCTTCTCTTCTGCCAGAAGCAGGACATTCAATTGATTCTGCATCTACCCTGCAGGGCCTATGCCAAGGTAGACGTCAGAGCAGAGAGATCTTTTCAAGTTGAACATCCCCCTGTCCATCCTCAGCTCACACAGATGGCCCATATCTGTTGATCGTGGACTTAATGGCTTAAAAAAGTCAGACTAGGGGGGTCGGCTGTGGTTCAACTGGTTGGGCGTCCGTCTCCCATATGGAGGGACCCGGGTTCGATCCCCGGGACCTCCCGGTAAAAAAAAAAAAAAAAAAAAAGAAAAAAGTCAGACTAGAGCTTTCGGAAGCTTCCCGAGCTGCCTCTGCCTTGCCCTTATTGCCTTATGACTTCTTAATCCTCTTAGAACTCAGGCTAGGGGGACTCAGAATTCTCATGGTTGGCATAAATCCTTGCTAACTGACTAATTCTGAAAGAGAATTTCCCCAGCAAGCATGAAACCAACATCCTTGTGTTAACAGCAAGATCCATCCCCTGCTTTATTGAGTGAGTTTCCACTGACCACTTCCGGGCTCTGTGCTAAGAGCAGAGGCAGGAGTTAGCAAGACGGTCAAGGGCTCTGTCATCACAATGCTTATAGTCTTTTGGGCGGGATATATTAAAGAAGTAATTACACAAATATTTAGCAAATTAAACTGGCATTAGGTGCTATCAAAAAATTGCACAAATAAGTTAATTGTATTGGTGTTAAATGTTATTAAAGAAAATCAACGGGTGATTGGTTTGACTTCGCCGTTGCATGGACCTCAAGGTCTTATCACACCCACACATGACAAAGTTGCAACCTTATGTTCATGTTCTGGAATCTTAGCAAAGTAAGGGGTTCAGATCATGAGACAGTTATCTACAGTTTACAGATGGAGAAACAGAGGCACAGATAGCTGAACTAATTTGCCAGGAACACAACTAGAAAATAATGGAGTCAGGATTCAGATCCAGGCCTGTCTAATTCCAAAGCCCACAATTAAAAAAAAAAAAAACTTTGCTTTTCACTATCTCTCTTGATAGATACTGGAAGCTGTCATTCATTATCTGAGTTTCTATCTGATTTTGAATCTTTAAAATAAAATTTCTCAATGAACATTTTGACTGGTCTTCAGACATTTAACAAGTATCTACTGAGCTCCTTAAAGTGTCTGACATTGTGATAATATGTAATATTGTATACTATTGAAGTATAATATTGAGACTACAGACTATATAGTAAAGCAGACAATTGAAAAAAATCAAATTAAATAATTGCAGTGGTGTGATTGCCAATGAAGATAAGTTCTCATTCTCTTGGTCCTGCAAGACCCGACGAGAAGAACGATGTGAGCTGTTTGACCCTAGGTCAGTTTGTACAAAGATCACCCTAGATCAAGGGCATGGATGGAAGTCATGCATAAAGGAAAAAATTTTAAATGTACAGCAACTACTTCCTTCCACTTCCCCTTGAGCACATGTTCAGTGTTGAGTGAATGTCAAGTCACATGAACTTGGAAATGAAGCATAGGTTTCAGGGAGAGAGAAAAATGAGCCTGTCTTTGTGGGCAAAGGCCTCTATTGTTTCCTGGGATCAATGGTATTGATTTTGCTCCATGACACCTAAGAGCAGTGGCTTTGAGAGAAAGCTGCTGGACGTTTTCAAGTATACCAAAGGAAAGCTTTGATTTCTCTCTATTCCTCCAATCTTATGTTGAGAGAAATTGTACATGTAGTACCTTAAACAGTGACCCTAGCAGAGGAGTCAAAGTTATATTAGGGGGAAGCGGGTGTGGCTCAAGAAGTTGGGCGCCCACCTCCTACATGGGAGGTCCCAGGTTCGGTTCCCAGTGCTTCCTAAAGAAAACAAACAGACAATGAGCAGACAATGAGCAAAAACAACACGCAGACAATGAGAAAAAACTATGAGCAAGACAACAAGCAAAAACAAATGAGCAGGACACGGGTGTGGCTCAAGCACTTGGGTGCCCACCTCCCGCATGGGAGGTTCTGGGTTTGGTTCCCGGTTCCTCCTAAAGAAGACAACACACAATAAGCAAAAACAATGAGGAGACAACAAGCACAAAATAAGTGCAAACAACAAGCAAAAATAGCAAGCAAACAGACAAGGGAGCCATCTCAAAGTGAGAAAAATGCCAAAAAAAAAAAAAAAAAATTATATTTGGGGTATAGGGTCAGTTGCTGGTATCTGAGTTAAGAGGAGAAACAAAGAGATAGGGGGAGAAGGTCCAGAAAAGTGTGTCTCCAGCTTGCCTCATCATCAAAGCTACTTGGGCATTGTATCAATTAGCTAGACCCATACTTTTGTTGCATAACAATCGTGTCAGTGGCATAGAGCAAGGAGCGTCTGTGTAACTCGCATGTCGTCCAGTTGCCGGGGGTTGTCTACTCTGGGTTGGCCCAGCTGAGGTCCATGTGTCTCTCACCCTGCTCGGGCCCGGTGGTTTAGTGGGGTTATGCGCTTCTCCCCACAATGTCAAAAGAGCAAGAATAAGTCTAGGTGCACGAGAGCTTTTCAAACTTTTGTCATGTAATGCTTACTGATATTCCATGGCAGAGAGCACAGATACAGGGAAGGGTGAAGACCTGGAGCCAAGAAATGCAATCTATGCTAGGCCTTTTATTAAATATACTAGATATAGGCAAATATAAACATACTAATCTAGAAATAGGTTTAAAATATAGGCATATTATAAATTAAAAATGCACATATAATTGTTTTCCTAAATTCATTCCTGAATCAGAATCTTGATGGGAGGTGCCTGATATTCTGGCTCTTATCATCAAGAAAATTTGGATGTAAAATAAAAACCTTTTGAAACAAAAAAACAAAAAAACAAAAACAAAAAAAACCTTTTGAGCATTATTTTGATCTAATCAAATAGATAAAAATGTGTATATATATGTACATGCCTCCAGTCATCTTGGAAAAGTCAGGCCAACTAAAAGTTGTTTCCAAATAGGCCCTGTATCTTTCCTCAGGGTTTTTTTTTTGGGTGGGGGGGGAGTGGGAGGGGGTAGGGACAATTTTATTGAGATATATTTCACATACTATACAATTCACCAATTTAAAGGGTGGGTTTCAATGACTTGAATAGTCATAGATTTGTGCAACCATCATCACAAATAACTCTAGAAAATTTTCATCAACTCAAAAAGAAACCCTGTGCCTTTTAGGTGTGACCCCATCCCCAACCTCTTTGTCGTCAGTTTTTGAGGCAAGGTTTCTGATAATTTTCAAAAGACATTTTTATTTCTTTGGTTCCCAGAGTTTTGGAAATCACTGCATTACAGCACTTATCACATTACAGAGTCCTATTAATCGTTTCCTTTTCTGTGTCTTCTATGACTGTGAATTCCCTGAGAACAAAAGACCATGCCTTACTGAACATTATGTCTGTACTCTCAGCCCGATGCCTAGGACATCCTGGGGTTCAAACAATGAAGCACAGAAGGACAGAAGGAAAGAAGGAAGGGAATTGTCACCAGAATTTTTGGTTTAATCTGAAAAATATAGGCAGAAATAAAAGCTCCACAAGCCATTAAGGCAAATATTCGTGACGTGAAGAACAGTGGTTTTTTTTTTCAAGGAAAAGAAAAGTTTGAATTTTGAAGGAAATTTTTTGAACTAGCACCGTCCTGGAAATTCTGAGAAATTTCCTTCAGAATTCCTATGGGCTTCTCCATTTATATCATCACTCTTTGCTAGTTTTAGTTAAGATAGGTATTTGACTGTGGTCACAGAGAGACCCAAAATAAAAGTGGCTCAAACAAGTTAGAAATTTTATTTTTCTCTGACACAACAATCCTAAGTAGATGGTCTGGCACTAATGAAGAGGAACCTCTCTTCGTTAGCACGGCCTAGGATGGCTCCCCAGAGTTTTCATGTTCCAGCCAGTTTGAGGGGGTGCTATATCACTTTAGGGGCATAACCTGGAAGTTACCTCATAACCTGGAAGTACATACATCACTTTTATATGCATCCCCTTGAATTAGTCCGATGGCCCTATCTATTTTCACACAGGGGCTGTGAAATATACTTTATTCGGGCAGACTATATCCAGCTACAAAATGAGTTTTAGTTTCTATTTCTAAAGGAAGTGGGGAAGAAAGGATGTTGGCAGATAGCTAGCAGTGTCTCTCACACTGCTTTTACAAGTATTAACAGGCAATGTAAAATGGAGACCCTGTTCATTTTCCTTGTTTTAAATTTTGCATATTAACAAACCTTGAGGCATGAGAAATTATTGTGACTTTTATATGTATCTTGCTGTACTCTTTATTTTTAGATATATTTTATGGCATTTAAAAGGAAGTGCTACCTTTTCAGCATTGTTTCCTACCTTTGTAATTGCAAACGTATTTCAACTAAATGATGGAATAAATGGGTTTTGGTGAGCTAGTCTGGAAAACTTACAAACACTTACAATGGGAAAATGGCTTTTGAATTCTTAAAAGAATCTGACAAAGAAATATGCTTTTGGAATTAAATCCACTGGAAAGTTGGGAACTGCTAAATGCACTGAAGTTTACCCACATGAAATAACAGATGAGATTTCCTGGAACGTGTTCTCAGTAATGCCTTACACAACACTCAGTAGCTTCAGAGCTCAGCCAAGACTTGTGAAGTCCAGCTCGGGTTCTTTCCTTTCTCCATATGTTCCTCAGGCACACACAACTGTTGGTTTCCCTTTTTCACTTCAAACATTTATTTAGCTAGTCATTGGAAAGTTTTCTCCTTGGAAAGTTTACAGCTAGGATACAAGTAGAAGGCCCAGCTTGTTAACCATTGTATCCTCATGTAAGGAGATCTTGACGTGTTTGGGCTATGGTCAGGCTGGATCAAGGCTTTAGAGAGCCTAAATTTAATTTTAATAAATTTATTGGTGGTCTCCTTACTTTAGGGGTTAACTAGAAATAAAATTTCATTTTTTGGGGAAATAACAAAAAGTACATGCATCCTGAAATTAAACTAGTTACTGATGGGATGATTTGATTGCAATGTCCTGGGTAAGTCTGTCAAAAGAGTTTTTTATAATGTTTTTAAATGCCTCTTCTTTTCTGGTGCCCTAAGCACATGCTGAAACTGAGAATTGGATAATCCAGTACTAATTGTAGAACTTAATTTCCAGTTCAATCTCAACCAGGTTAGAAATTTCTCTTTCATGCATTCAACAAATATTCATTACATGCCTGTTAATAAAGGGCTTAAAAATATGTAGGCACCATGAAATAGATGTTGAATGAGACAGCCACAAAACTACCTTCTCAATGAAGCTTACTCTCTATTGGGGAAGAGAGAAATTAAACAAGTAATTAAAATAAGTGTTGAGGAGGATAGTATTTAGGGGAGTAAAGCGTGCTGTGGGAACCAATTGCAGGGATGGATGACTTAGTACAAGAGGTCATGGAAGCCTTTCCCAAGGAAGAATGTGTGGGAAACATTCCACAGCCAGGGAGAAGGTTATAGCATGTTTTACTCAGATGATTACATCACTGAAGAATTTGGAGGTAATTGAAAGAGAAGAAAAGTTTACCTTAACAATTATGTCTTATCTGTGGGAAAACACTTAGCCTAGAATTTGGCTCACAGTAAGTATTTAAAAAACAAATGTCAAAAAAAAAATGAAGAAGTAAATGCCAGAACTTCAGACTGGATTGCTGATTACAAGAAAAAAGTTTCAGTCCGTTTCAAAGAGAAATGACCCAACATGTAATCTTCTTCTAGATAAGACTAATGCTTCTTAAGATTGCCTAGAGACAGCTAAGCAGGCCAGAGGTTGAAGGGCTTATTTTGAGTTTAAGAAAGAAGCACTGGTGAGGAGACTGGAATCATAGAGGAGATCATAGAATTAGAGCGTCCAAACCAGTGGGAGCTCTTTCAGAAGCTTCGGTGGCCACAGCTTCCATTTAAAGTGTGGGGAATTGAGTTCCAGAGTGTGCGTGGAGTGAGTTTATAAACTTCAGAGCTGTCAAGGAATCAGAGCACTGAAGAAACCATTTTGAAGCAGTGGGGAAACAGTCGAGACTTCATGTATTCACTTACACACTCATTAATCGATTCATTCCTTCAGAGGCAGCTGGTGAGCAACCAGCAAGCTTAATGATGGGGATGCAGTGCTTAACAAGACAGAATTCACACTCTCATGGAAGATTCAGTCAAGTGGGAGATAACAGGCAATTAAAATAAAATGTGTTAATTTCCAGGATGGAGAAAACAGAAGTAGAGTTCTGTGAACAAAAGAGAACAAAATAAAGGTCGTGTGAATTGGGGGGGGGGCGGTTAAGGCTTCCTGGTGGAAGGCATATATATATAAAGTGTCTGAAAATCAAATAGGGGATGCTCCAATGAAAGCAGGCAGGAACAAGGAAGAATATAGTGAGTTCTAGGTCCAAGGAATAGCATGTGAACATTCTCAGACCTCAGAGTATTTTAGTTTGCCAAAGATTTCCAAGGCAATATCCGAGAAAGGGTTGGCTTTTACAATGGGGCTTTATTAACTTATAAGCTTACGGTTCCCAGGCTGAGAAAAATGATAAAATCAAGGCATCAGGTGAAGCTCTCTCCCTGAAGTCCTGGACTCCTGTCCCATGGCAGGGAATAATGGCAGCATCTGCCGTCTCTCCCTTCTCCTCTGGGTCTTGCTGCTTTCAGATTCTGGCTTCTTCCAGCTTTCTCTCTGCTCCTGTGGCTTTCTCTTTCCTGGGTTCTGTTGATTTCAGCTTCTGGCTTCCAGGACTTTCTGTCTCTGGGGGTTGCTTTCTATCTCTGCGGCTCCCTCTCTCCATGTTCATCCTGTTTCTAAGGGACTCCAGTAAGAGGATTAAGACCCTCCCTGGGTCACACCCCACTGAAGTGATCCAATCAAAAGTCCCACCTATAATAGGTTCATACCCACAGCAATGGATTAGCTCTAAGGACATGATTTTCTGGGGTCCATCCAGCATTAAACTGTCACCCGGAGCATGTTAAGTTGAAATCCTAATTATGAGGCCAGTAGGACATGTAGACAGTCAACCAGTGCTAGATGCTAAAGACAAATAAGAGAAAATTCCAGTTTCTTTGGAACAGTCCACCCACTTCCCACTCCAGGATTTAGAGAAATTCTGGTCTGAAAGAGAGGCTATCATTAGTGCTAAGTATCAAATATTCCTGCTTTCTACTTTCTAGGATCAGAAGTGAAAGTGCTGGTTGGATGGGGCTGTGAGACTATTTCTTGCCAATGTGAGTACAAGGGATATGTGTTACTTCTAGGTCATAGTATGGCTATTTGTGCTTTACTGAGATTTTTTACTGTTGTTTGTTGTAGCAGCTTAATCTAGCCCATTGTGATAGATACCAAATAGGAAACAGAACTTTAAATTAGATGCAATTAATAATCATTTAGAATTTTGTTTACTCTGTGTTAGATGATACAGACATAAAGACTAGAAAGACAGGTGCCCTGACTGCCAAGAGCTTAAGTACCATGGGGAGACAGACTCATGGTCGGCTCAGTGGGATGCCAGGTGGCCTGTGTTTTGACAGAGAAAAGCATAAGATCTCATAGGAGAGTCATGTATTCCACCCCAGACAGCAGGTGGACAGTGCCAAGGCCCAGACTGATTCTGGAATGATTATTAGGAGAAAGTCAAATTGGAAAATGGGAGAGGAGTTTCTAGGCAATGAGCAGAGCAGGGAGACCAGCTCAAGGCAATCAAGTCCTGCCCTAAATTATGGCAGCATGTATTTTCCTTGTGGGGACCATGATGTCTGACATTTTCTGGGCCAAGACTGAGAAAAGGGGCATGTTTTAGAGCACAAGAGCACAAAGTGGATTTCCTGTAAAAGCCAAAGGGGGGCTCAACTAAATTTAAAATAATAAAAGGTATTTAAAAAGAAAACGGAAACAACTAAGCCTACCCAGTGGAAGGAAGCCCTATATCCATGGGCACCCTATCTGGAATGGGACAGGGAGCATGATAGGCTCTGCCTGGGGTTCCTGTCCAGCCCCTAAACCTCAAAATTCTCGCTTTGTCTTTGGGGACAACACGAAAGTCAGGGAAGTGAAGGACAGTGCCTGAGCCACTTGACATCCCTGTGCACACTTGTAGAGAGCTGAAAGCTCTAAAAGCCAGGTGCATGGCAGGAAGTTCTTCCAGTGGCTTTTTAACAAGAAGAGAAAATGATGGAACCAGAGTTTCAAGTCTCCACTTGGCACTTACAGGTGCAGGGTCTGTCTGCTGTTGTTGAGGGTGGAGCAGAGTGGGCGTTTAGACGTGGTCCCAAGTTCCCTGGAACCTGCTCCTCCTCACCTCTTTCCATCCAAATGCTAATTTTTCTTGATTAAATATATGAAACTTTTAAAAATGACTTCTCTTTCCATTCTAATTGGATGTTAGTGATTTTCTATCTCTGCTAATTACTGCATATTTCACTTCTGAAGAGTATATGTATATATTTAAACTATATATGCATTTATATACCCACATGCGTATATGTGAGAACATATGTGTTGGCATATATCTCTGTGTGTATAATACATAAATATATATGCCAAATTGAAACTTTAATAACCTGCCTCTTGGGAGAATGCATCATTGACAAAAATACTCCTGCCTTAGGTTGGTGATTTTCTGAGATTTCAGCTTCAATAGCTTCTACCATATTAGGCTGCTTTCATCTCAGAGGAAATAATTATATCCAGGTTTGGCTCCGTTCAATGGGGCATGACTATATCAGAATGGGACTCATCCTGAACAGAAAAAGAAAATTGGAAAGGAAATAAAAAGCCTGACATGCCAAACCTCAAATTATCTCAATCCATTTTCAACGGAAAACTTGGTGGCTTGGTAAAGACGATGACCTTGGAAGGAAAAATCCATTGAAAACTCCCATTTCCCATGCTGTAAGTTTAGGAGAATAAATTGCACTCAGGGGTGGTGGTGGGGGCTCCTTTAGACAGGTAATAAAGCAGGTGGCCTCATTTGAATTTTCCTATTAGGTCTCCTGGAGCGATCTCAGAAATATGTTGGCCTTGCAAACTGTAACTCAGCCTTGGTTCTCAGTCTCCAGGACTCACACAGTTTTTCACAAGCAGAATTAGAGTCCTGGATTGTTTGAAAGGTCCAGCAGGAAGTTATTTGTTATAGCATTGGTTTCCTATTTGATGCAGAATATTAAATGTTTCTTATTTTCTGCAGAATATTAATAATCTGACTTGCTAGTAGGCAAATGCCTTCCCTCCCAACAGCCCTATTCATTTTTTTCTGCCCATATTCTTTCCTCACCATCCAAAAGTCAGTGGGACTATTTTCATTACATATGCAGGGAGGGGCTTTTCCAGAGGCTTGCAGTCAAAGTCAGCGACGCGCCAAAATATGGGCATTCCAGGAGGGGTGTGATGAAGTAGGCCATGGGAAGCCAGTTGCATTCATTTGCTCATTCAACAAACGTCTATTGAAAAAGCGTAAAATGATACAGCAGACATGGCCTTGTCTTCTGCGGTATGCAATCAGGAGAGGGAGAGATCTTAAAGAAATAAGCAAATCATTCATTAATTGCCATCTTGAAAGGTGCTATTAGAGAGCAGTATGAGAGACAATGAGAAAGCATATCAGAAGGGCTTAAATGTTAGACTCATCTGTATGGCTGTTTGGTATGATTCCAAACAGATTTAAAAGGATATTTGTTCACTATTTATTTAATGGAGGCAGGGAGAAGCTCATTTTTAAAAAATTCTTTCACTCCATCTTACTAAGAAACAGCAGACAAGCCATTTAAAGGCCACATATGAATGTGAATACATGTTGATGTGGTAGGCACAATTTCATGGACGTGTTATTTTGGGGGTCCTTAGCAGCCCATGCAGAGTGACAACTCTACCAGTTCAGAAGAGTATGGACCTTCCAGCTAGCTGCCTTTCATCTTGTTTATGCTGCTGACCCAGACCTAACTTATGGCACCTGGGCATGTACGTATGCCATAGTTCTGCAGTATATAGAAAGCTTCCAGAACATTCCACAAAAAATAATGGCTTTTGTCTTTTATTTCTTGCTGTACCTGTTGGGCCTGGATGGCCACATGGCCTTACATGACATTCTTGGAAACTCCCAGCAATAACTGACTGAAATATTTGGGGAGTGGTGGGAGATCACATTAAAACTGGTCGGGGCAAAGGGAGTGACATGTTAAGAATTAAAAAAAAAGAAATGCTTTCTGTTACTGTCATTGCTACCTCATCTGTAACCCATGGTGAGGAATTATAATCTGTCAACTAACCAGCTGATGTAATGGGCACTTGGGGAGGAGTCTTTGGGACTCTGAACTCATACAAAGTACGGCTTCCTCTTTCTTCTGTTCTGTTCACTCATTATTCACCAGGAGCACAATTAACCTGAACTCTTAATGTCTTGTGTGATGGTTAGGTCCATATGGTAACTTGGCCAGGTGATGGTATCCAGTTGTTTGGTGAAGCACTGGTCTGGTTGTTACTATGAGGATGTTTCACGGACTTAAATTTATCAATAAGGTGGTTGCATCTATGGCAGATTACATCTACAATCAACAATGAGGAAAGTCTCATCCAATCAGATGAAGGCTTTAACAGGAGAAGTGATGATTTCAGAAGTCAGAACAGAGAATTTCCATGTCTATTTCAGCCATCCAGCTTCTCCTGGGAAATGCATTGAAGACCATCATCGGGGTTCCTGGCTTGCAGCCTCCCCTGTGGAATTTGGACTTTTGCATCCCCACAGTAACATGAGACAATTCTGATAAAAATCTCATACTATTTATGGATAACTCCTGTCAGTTCTGTTTCTCTGGAGAACCTTGACTAGTAGATCTTGCAATGCCCCAGCCTAATCTCAGCCTCCATCCACACAGCTTGATGCTCTGGCAGCAAGCTGACCACAGGCCGTGTGTGGCTGAAGGCCACAAGTTGCAGGTGGCCATGGTGCTCTTATTTGTGCACATTCTTGTCTTGCTGCATTTTGTTTTGATTCCTTTGACTTGTGCTCTGTGTATAATTATTACCTCTTTACTTACCAGACCAGGGAGAACCTTGAACGTGGGGTCTGGGTTTCATCCACACGTCTTATTGGCCCATATAGGTGTCTAATAAATGGTTGATGAATAAATAATGAAAACGTCATCTCATCAACTCTTTGGGGGCTGCATCAAGCACCAGGAGACAGCATGAAGTTGTCCTTTTGTCCAAAATAAAAACACAGGTGGCAGTAGAGCCTGGCATAGCGCTGGGTGGGACACACAGTGGCCGAGGGGGGTGGAGGGCTGGAGCAGAGGGCCTGGCCAGGGGGCCTGAGTCATGGAGTCTGCTGCCCACACATAGCAGTTTTCCTTGAAACTTATTTGGAATTAATAAAAATTATATTCCAGAATGATTTCACTCATGAGTTCACGTCCACTGACTGAAAAAGTCTGGCAAAATGTTTTCTACTTTTCTGTAGTTCTTGTTCTCATTTAAATGTTCTTTTTCAAGTTCCCAGGCCACAGCCTCTCGGGAAGCCTGTTAAAGAGTTCAAAATATGGACATTAAAGTGAATCGTTTGTTCTCAGTTTACACCACCAATTATTCGGATTCAGACTTCAGGCGACCTCTGGTAATCGGCACATGCATGTCTAAAAATCATACGCATCAGAGGTGAGCTCAGCACAGCAAAAACTATTTGCTTTGATTTACACTCAAGGTGTGTGATCTTCTTTTCTGGCATCAAGACCAATTAACGTGTTGCCATTTTTGTTAGGAATTGACCACGGAAATCTGATTGAACTGCTTCTGCACTTCCTTATTTCAATAATGCTCTAGTGAAAAGGTCAGCAAAGGATGGCGCACCAGCCAAGTCTGCCTGCCATATGTTTTTGTCGAAAAAGTCTTAATGTAACACAACATGCCCTTTTATTTATGTATTGTCTATGGCTATTTCCCACCACGAAAGTGTAGTTGAGTTTGTTGTGACAGAAACTGTATGACCAACAAAGCTGAAAATATTTACTATCTGGCCCTTTACAGAAACATGTGCCACTCCCTGCTCGAGGTCCCTGTGTAAATTTGAGATTGGGTGGCTGTCCAGCTGGCCAGATCCTTACTGCCGTCTGGGGAACTCACCTAATTTGAGATGTCAGGGACAATTAGGTCCAAATGATAAGTGAAAATAAGATGGGTAAATGGGAGGGTTAGAGTGTCCCAGGCAGAGGGAGTAGCCCTGAGACTGGGAATAAATGGTCAAGGAGGAACTGGACGTGTTTGAGCAACTAAAAAGACGCTGCTGTGATCAGAGTTAATAGAATGTAGGGCAGAAGTGTGGTTCGTGGCTGTTAAGGATTGAATTGTGTCCTCCCAAGAAATATTTGAAGTCCTAACCTATGAATGAGAACTTATTTGAAAATAGTCCTTGCAGAGGTAATGAAGCTAAGATGAAGGCAAACTGAATTAGAGTGGGCCCTAATCCAATGTGACTACTGTCTTAAAAAGAAGAGGAGAAGAAACACACATATACACACAAAGAGAGGAGAACACCATGTTTTGATGGAGACCCAGGGGAGAAGACAACCATGGAAAGATGGAGGCAGAGACTGAAGTTATGCTGCTACAAACTAAGGATTGCTGGGACCCACCAGAAGCTAGAAAAATGCAAGGAAGGATTCTTTTCTAGAGCTTTCAGAGGAAACATGGCCCTGCTGACATCTTTTTTTCATGTTTACACTTTTTTGAGGGATATACCATAAAGCATAAAAATAGCCACAACAGTCATAATCCCACCAGGCTTTAAAAGTACGTGTTTTAGTTTGCTAAAAGTTGCTGGGAGCAATATACCAAAAATGGGTTGGCTTTTATAATGGGAATTTATTACATTCTGAAGCTGTGAAAGTGTCCAAATCAAGGCATGATCAAGAGACCAGCCCCTGGTGATCCTGGGGACCTTTCTCACATGGCAAAGCACGTGGAGATATCTGCTTTTCTTCTGGGTCTCATTGCTTCAGCTTCTGGCTGCTCCATCTGTGGCTTCATCTTTCTGTCTCTGTGGCTTTTTCTCTATGTGTGAAACTTTATTCCTCCATTTATAAAGGACTCTAGTAAAAGGATTAAGACCCACACTGGGCTACACCCTGCTGGAGCAATCTAATCAAATGGCCTTTAACTGACCTAATCTAATTAAAGGCTCACACTAGGTTCAATTTAAGACCTGATTTTCTGGAGTCCACATAAAAGACTCAAACTAACATAGTGTATAAAGTTCTCAAAGGTAAGAACTGTTAACAGCTGTTACAGATGCCCCCAGACTTATCCATACATATACAAATGTGTACCCATAAACACACTTTTTTTTTTTCTTTTTACAAACATTGGATCCTACAATATATGATTCTGTGCAGCCCGACTGTTTTTAATTTGACCTATCATGGACATTTTCCCAGGTCAATAATATGAAGCTGCCTCATTCTTTGCATAGTATGTGTGATGGTTAATTTTATGTGTCTGCTTGGCTGGGTCATGGTATCCAGTTGTTCAGTCAAGTGTTGGCCTCGATGTTGCTGTGGGGAATTTCATGGATGGGGTTAGCTTCTCAATCCGTTGACTTTACATCAAAGAGATGCCTTTCATTGATGTGGGTGAGCCACAGGCAATCAGTTGGGGACCTTAAATGCAAAGAACCGAGGGTTCCAGGAGCAAGCAGGAATTCTGCCCCAAGACTACACTCTCTTCTCCTTCCTGAGTTTCCAGCCTAAGGAATTTGGAGTCAAGACTTCAACATCACTTTTAGGAGAATTTCCAGTCTCGAGCCTGCCTTACACGGTTCAGACTTGCCAGACCCCACAATTGTGTGAAACAATTCCTTATAATAAATCTCTTTTCAAGTCACTCAGCAGTTCTTCCAGTTGTTTCAGAACTTTGTGCAGGACCACACTGGCTGGCTTGTTTCCTGCCATTGACTCCTTGGACAGGTGCTGATGACTCTCTGCCAAACACTCCACCTCAGCAAAGTGGGTGTTTAGGGCCGTGGAAGGGTGAGAGAGGTCCTCCGATATGTTCAGGTGAGCTGCCCCGTGCAGCTGCCCTGCAATCACCAGGGCTCGTTCCAAGAGCTTGAATCTTTGTGCTAGAAACTTATTCTTGATTTCTAAGAAATTGCCACAGTTCATTTCACCTTTAAAAGGTTCATTGAGGATGGCATAGCATGGGTCATTTTGGATGTCCTGCCACCAGGCATAGCCATGGTTTATGATTCCGGCCAGCAGCCAGTAGCTATGCTGTCGATGCCAGATCTAATAAGTTTTCTTGGTGACTGTGACTGCCTGCTCCTCGTTCTGCCAAAGGGAGTGCAACTCAGTAAAAGCACCATCTGTAATGTTGAACATGAAAGCTGATGTGACTCAACTCCCAGCTACCATTGCCCAAATTCCCCCAATTGCTGTGAGGCTACAGGTGTCAGAGCGTAACATTTTAAGCTGCCTGGCAAACCGGGCACCTGAACCTACCCCACAGCAGGTAGCCCAGCAGCAGTGAAGAGCCAGATTGCCACACCACCTCCAGTGCTGAGCAGTGAACTTCCTCACTCTCCTTGTCCCAGCTTCTCTCCTGGGGGCCTGAGAGACCCTCTGCTTCCTTGTGCCCCATTGTCCATGTTGTAAAGGAACAGACCCCGTGCACTGGGGGAAGGGAAGGAGTGAGGGGCAGTGGTGCCTTCCTGCTGGAGAGACACGCAGCAGTAGCGCCAGCGCCATCCGCAGGGAGCTGGTGGGCTGGCCCTCTGGGCCCCGGCTTCTTCCCTCTGTAACGTCTGTTACACGCAAACTGTTGTGGGTTCCCTCCAGGCTGAAAGAAAATGATCTGAAATTCTTCCTCCTTTTGGTTTTATTTTGTGTTTTCTTTTCATCTCTTTTTGGGGATATTCAGAGTGGGTCGGGCCCCTGGGCAAGACACAGCTACCTCTGTTGGCATCTTTTTAATACCAGGAACCCAGCAGCTCTAGACACTGAGCAGTTAGAATGAAATAAAGTGAAAAATACAAAAAATAAAAAATAAAAAAAGGAAAAAAAAAACTCTTTTGTTTATTATAGGCTATATTAAATTCTATTATTTATCGCTATATCCTTATACCTTGCTGGTTCTGTTTCTCTGGAGAAGCCTGACTGATAGAGTATCCCATTGTGATGATGGAACCACACTCTGTCTAGGCATAGCTAACCATTCCATGAGCATCAGACATTTAGGTCATTTCCAATCAGTGAAGAAGATGTCCAGAAGGCCGACGGATGCACTAATCTGCCCTTCAGAATGGCAATGAGCCATGGGCTGGAGGACGAGTTCCACCCACTTCTCCTTTTTCCCATTGCCATTACCCTGGGGTTTACTTGCCCAGATCTGATAGCAGACACCTGGGTGCCACCAGAGAGTTGGGAGAAGATGTAGTCAGTTTGGTGAAAATCTTGAATTCAGGCCAGACAGAAGAGTTTGGGCTTTAACATTTAGGCAACTGTCTTTGCAATCTTTTTCTTCCTCTCCTTCAGCCCCTCCATTCCCCTGGCCCGTACCCCCATTGCCACTCACTCAGATGACAATAACAGCCTCCTACCTGTCTTCACTGTCGCTCTGATCCCCCTGAAGTCCACTGTGCTCACCACGGCCACAGTGATCCTGTAAAACACAAGTCCAATCAGGTCCCTCAGACTAAAAGTCCTCCCACAGCTTCTGGGGATAAAGGCAAGCTCCGGGGCAAACCCTTCTCCTCTGCTCAGGCCTGCTGGGCATTGCTCCCTGGAGGCCCCAGAAGCACCCCAAATTTAATGTGTTTCCACCTGACCTATCTCTGGGTCTCCAAGTCAGAGAGCCCTAAGAGCCACCTTGGACCATGCTGTCTTCCTTGACCAGTCCTATCAAGTCCACTTTCTCTCTCCAGCTCAACTGCTACTATCCTCGTCTGAGACACACCTGTGACAGCCACGTCTACAACGCTATACCCTGTTTCTCAGATAAGTGGAGGAGATGGATAGGCTAGTAGCTACATGGGGCTGATGAGGTGATAGGTCTGGGCTGGAAGGCATGGTGGCCCCTGCGTCTCACCCTGTCTCCTTCTAATGGGCTTCATTTGCCACCAGGGCTGGAAAAGGATGACCCCACTCCCCCATGCCTTTGCATCTGAGGCTCTGGATGCAGACTCAATTCTGCCAATGAGATGCACAGCCCAGGGGATGCTGGGTCTCTACAGCTGCTTTCTGCTCAAGTCACCCGCATCCTGGCACCTGTGAGGCAGGGGTGGCAGCAGTAGGGACTGGGTCAGTCGCAAGTGCTCAGTGTTTTGCAACTACAACAGTGCTGCAATGGACACCTTTGCATGATCATCCTGTGCTCAAGTGGATAATTCTGAGGAATGGATCCCTACACTGTTCCAGGCAGGGCCCATCTGCAGCAAGGGAAACCACTCCAGACACTTGAGGCAGAAAGAAGAGGAAACAGGGTGAGGCAAATGCTTGCGTGTGGGCTCTGGGAGCCAAGCCCGCCCTGCCCCAGCTGGTCCTGCCCCAACCACGCCGGCAAAGGTGGGAACCAGGGGCTTGGCTGAGCCCTTGATTTCTAATTTCTAGCCTTCAGAACTATGAGAGAATAAACTTCTGTTGTTTTCAGCACCCCCCCCACCCCACCCCCCGGTTTGAGGTACTTTGTTATAGCAACTGTAGGAAACTAATACAATGGTGAGGCTATACAAGCAGTCAAAAGCCATGTCAAACAAAGCCTTGGAAAGCATGATAAATCTTCTAGATATTTTGGTCATTTTAACCTTTTATTGCCCAGGGAGCAATTAAAAATTTCTAGAAGCAGTTGTAGCACCTCTGCCCTTTCCACATCTGTTACCTCCATGAATTCAAAGCGCTGCCACCCCCCACCCCCATGCCAACATGGCCACCACCTCTTTGGGTTCCACTCCAGTCAGCCTGGCACATCCCTCCTTGTTATTCCTGACAAACAGGTGTGTTCCGGCCCATGGTGGGAAAGCAAAGAGTGTACCAATTAGGGCCTCTTCTGAGGGCTCTGGAGCACATATGTGGGCTGTAAGCCTCTGGCTTCATGGGACTCCCGTGCCAAAGCTTCCATGAACCCTGGAGATGGCGTCAAGCCTGAGAGAGTGGGCGTGAGTCAGGGGAACACAATCCCACAAGGGCCAGGGCCATCTCCTGGTCTCATGCTCTATGGCCAGGCCATAGACTGAACACAAAAGAAGCCTTCTTCCTGTCTCTGTTTTCAGGGACTCCAGCTCGGAATAGAGGCTACACATACAGGAAAGAGTTGACACCAAAGTTTTCAAATACAGGTTTCGGAGTTAGAAGGGGATATAGATTTCTACTCTCAAACTTCACAAGCTGTGTGACATTAGACAAATTACTATACCTCTCTGAGCCTTAGTTTCCATATCTAGGAAATGGGAATACCATTATTAACCTGGTAGAATTGTGATAACTCTATGAGATGAGGCATGCAAAATGCTACGCATAGAGCCTGGCTCTAAAACCCGTGGCTATAAATAGAGATGATTTCACTGGGCTTTAGCTAGAGTGATGGCTTATAGCTGTTCTCCCTCCTCCTTTGAAAGGACAAATATTACAAAGAAAACTTAGCTTGACCGAACTGGCAGTGGAGCAGCCGCCCATGTTTGTGCTGCGTGGCCTGGGATTACAGGAGAGACATCAACCACTGCTGTGCTTCCCAGCATGCCTCACTACGTCTTCAAACAAGTGCTCAGTCTGGCATAAAGTCCAAGAAAAGGCTCCGTTCCCTTGAGGTCTGAGAAGAAAGCAACTGCGAAGAAACAAGCTATTAATATTAATGTTCCAGGAAAAGAAGAGAGAAAGGACACGGGCGCCCAGAAAGAATCTCTCCATATGGCTTTGATGTGTTCAGTTCCACAGGAGGGGTAGCAGTGCTGGAGGAGGAAAAAGAGGAGGTGGAGGTGGCCTCGCAGCATCTGAGAAGTTACACGAGCCTTGGGGAGTACGCTCTGTCTAGACAAAAAGTCAGCCAGCCACGCAGCCATCTGCAACCACCAGAGAACTAGCCAGAAGGAGGAAGGGAAGACACACCCCTGCCCACCCTGTTTCTTCCAATTTAGTGGAAGGAGGATGTTTCCGGTAAGGGCTAATTGTTATGCTAAGCCTAGGGGGCACCTGGCTTTATCAAGACCCCTCCCAAGTGTCTCCTTTTTGTGGGTGGACCTTTTCAGGCAAAGTTCTTTAGTCCTTCCATTGAGGTTCTGTTGAACCTTTTCATTTCTCACATAGCTACACTGTCTGGTGCTTAAGAAGTCTTTGCTACCTGACCTGTCTGGCCGTGTCACCTTGGGCAAATTACTGTACCACTTGGAGCATGTTTCCTCTTCTATAAGTAGTTTGTGAACAATTGAAAGGAAAGAATGTAGAGGATCTGACAAGACTGCCAATTCCTGTATCTTCAGATACCGCAGAGAGCAAAGGGCAAATGGAAACACCTTGGGAAAATAGGTAACTAGCAGCCCAGATGTTTCAGATCCTGTTGGAGAACGCTAGCTTCCTTGGGAATACTGCAACTAAAGCCTCCATGCGTGGAGTGAAATTTGAACCTTGTAGAAACCAAGAATATCTCCCCAAAATTAAAAAGACTCTCTGACACATGAAGAAATATTCCTGAGTATATAGAAGAAACCCAAATAACTCCTATAGTCTCTTGTATATAACAAAGCTTTAGTTAATTGTCCAGTAAATTCTATTTGCCATATTATAGTATGGCTTCAGTCTTGTTCAGTTATTTCTTTTGATCATCTTTGTAGAGTTTCACATTAGAGAACACTTTTCGGTATTAAGCTTGACTTGGATGGACTGTATCTGAATATTGTGGCCAACATTTTGTTGCCCAGAGAAAGAACAAACCTCATTAGGCAAGTCTCCTTAAGAATGCTGCATTAGAGAAAACATTTCCTTAATTATCATATTGGTAAAGTGTGAGGAAATACGTGTTCTCAATTTCCTTGGTGCGAACTTTTAGAAGGCAATTTGCTATCAAAGCTTTAAAAATGCTTGTTCAAGGCCCTAGTATTTTATTTGATCTTTTTTATAACAATAAACTTTATTTTTAGAGAAGTTTTAGATTACAGAAAAGTTACATCAAAAGTATAGGGGAGGGAAATGGATGTGGCTCAAACCATTAGGCTCCTGTCTACCATATAGGAGGTTCAGGGTTCAATTCCGGGGTCTTCCTGGTGAAAGGCGAGCTGGCCCACACCCCTAGCTGACCCAAGTGGAGAGCTGGCCAGCGCAAGATTGCTGGCCCGTGTGGAGAGCTGGCGCAACAAGATGACACAACAAAAAGAGACACAGAGGAGAGACAATAAGAGACACAGCAGACCAGGGAGCTGAGGTGGTGCAAGAGATTGAGCACCTCTCTTCTACTCTGGAACGTCCTAGGATCGGTTCCCATTGCTGCCTAAAGAGAAGACAAGCAGACACAGAAGAACACACAGTGAGCAGACAGCGAGCACAAAACAGCTGAGTGGGGTATAAATAAATAAATCTTTTTTAAAAAAGTATAGGGGAGGGAGTGGATGTGACTCAAGCAATTTAGCGCCTGCTTTCCACATGGGAGGTCACAGGTTTGATCCTTGGTGCCTCCTAAAAACAAAAAAAGCAAACAAATGGAAAACCAACTCAGGGGAGTTGATGTGGCTCAGTGGTTGAATACCAGTTTTCCACATATGAGGTCCCAGGTTCAATCCCTGGCCCCAGTACCACCAAAAAAAAGTATAGGAGATTCCCATATAACCTACACACTCCCCCACCCACTGCTCCCCCTATTAACATTTTACCTTAGTGCGGTACATTTGTTACAATTGATGAACGAATATTGAAGCATTGCTACTGACCAAGGTCTATAGTTTACATTATGGTTTACACTTTGCGCTGTATGGTTTTATAGGTTTTGACAAATATATAATGGCCTGAATCCATCATTGCAGTATCATACAGAAAATTCCAATGCCCTAAAAATGCCTTGTGCTCCAACTATTCCTCCCTCCCCTCTCCCCTTAGAACCTCTGGTAACCACTATCTTTACGTGCATTTTACAAGTTCTTCTGTTACCACATGCTAATAACCACAAAATCAATAAATCTGCCTTGGTCTGTGTTTGCACTCCCCCCTTATGTTTGTTCATTCCTCAGTCTTGAGAAATTTGGGATGAGGTCTGTTCTGCTTAGATATTATGGGGTAGATGGAAGGAACTGTTTTGCTTGCAGTTGCAGATACTCTGTATTTTAGGATAAGTCTTATCCATCACCATTTTGTTAGTTGTCCTAGGTCAGCCCAAAGAACTGGAGAGTAGGTGTTGGCTGCAACTCTGCTGAGATTCAGGGCTCACCTGGCATCTGAACAGACCAAAGCTTTAAGTTTTTGAGACCTATGTTTAATACAGTGATAATTATAGGTTCAAATAAAAAGGGTAGAAGAATCATGTGTTGGGAAATTATAAATGAGTCTAATTCTGTTATATTGGGGAAATAGATAATCATATATTCCAAAATAAGGCCCACTGATGAGTTGCTTATTTCATGGGGTTATGTGCCTTGCCTATAGTGTCCAGACATCCCTAGAGCCCTTGGGAGCACTTTTATTTGAGTCTTTGTTTACTGTGGCAGTTAGTGAGATCTACCTGAAGCCTGCATAAGCGTAAGTAACTTCTGGAATGACCTCCTGACTCACTTTGAAATCTCTTAGCCATAAAAACTCTTTTGTATTTAATGTTTCCCCATTTTGGTCAAGGTCTTTTTCCACATGCATTGCTGGCTGGCGCTTAGTAGTAATCCCTTGGTGCTGGGGAGGTGCATGCCTGAGAGTCACGTCCCATGTCGGGGGGGGAAGGTAGTGAGTTTACTTGCCAAGTTTGGCTTAGAGAGAGGCCATATTTGAGTAACAAGGAGGTTTTAATATTAATAATAACTAATAGGCATTAATTACTATTAGACTAAGTTTCAATTTTACAGGAATAAGGCTCATAAGTACAGGCATTGATATTGAAGTCTTGACATATTGGCCGTTTTCTTTTTTTTTCTTTCTTTCTTTATTTATTATTATTATTTTTTGGCCGTTTTCTTTTATTAGTACTGCCTATGTTCTTGAGAGATTCTTGCCCCTTTATTTGAGAACATAGCAGGACTCCCCAGGATGGGAGCTTAAAATTTTCTTGTTTATTGTGTGGGTCTCCACCCACTGAGAAAACACATCTATAACAACACTAACACATTCCTGTCCCATAGAGGCCTGCCCCAGGCGCCTCCCTTCCCCCAACCCCCTGCACCAGGGACGCTCGCCTGCCATAGGTCCTGAAAGGACACTCCCACAATTGTATCTGAACCACACCCCTCAGCTTCTGCAGAGTCCACCAAGCTGCACATTCACCTGTCCTGTCCCCAGCCCTGCCTGCAGACTGGGCAGCCCAAACTGCGCCCCCCACCCCCATGCACACTCACACTCCAGCATCACTGTCCACACTCACATGGCTGTACCACCATCACCTCCACCTACTGCCAAACCGTCACCATCAACCTTAGCATAGAGTCTGCCCAGATTGAGCATCAGCTCGCCCATTGCTACTCACTTTCTATCTCCTGGTAACCGTCTTCCATACAATACCTCTGTGTGTCTGCTCATTATCCTTAGCTCATATCAGTGAGATCACACAATATTTGTCCTTTAGTGGTTTACTTCACTCCACGTAACGTCCCTGAGGTTCATCTCTGTTGTTGCCTTTGTCAGAAGGCCCTAATATTTTAAATAATTTATCTTATAAACATGCACATATGAGCAAAGATGCATGCACATAAATGTTTCTTGCAGTATGTAATACCAATGACTATCAACAACCTCAGTAAGGAAGGGACTGTTAAATAAATGACAGTGCCTCTATAAAGTGGAATACTGCACTGCTGTGAAAAAGAATGATTTAAATATATGTGTACATATAATGAAAGATCTTCAAGATATGTATATACAGCTAAGTTAAAAAAAAGAAAAAGAACAAAGCAATATATGTAATATACTCATAAGTAAAATATTTCTGTGTATCAGTAAAATAAATTGATAACACGATGTCTCTGGTGAGAAGAATTCTGGGGTGGAAGTGACATCACTTCTTACTATATACTCTTTGTGCTTCTTGAATTTTTTTTAACCATCAGATGAATTACTTTCTCAGTAAATACTAGTTCATTTAAGATAAATAAACTGCTCTTTTAGGCTGGCTTATTTTTGTCCAGGTGGTCTATATGTTACACAAGGACTTTTTGCTAGAAATGTGAAGAGCTGAATTGTATGTGTGTGTGTGTGAGTACACACGTGTGTATGCACACTGAAAGACAGGGCAGGGGATAAGGAATTTCACAAGGAAATTTCTTGTGAAATTAAATAAAAAACATGTAATTAAATGCTATTAAACTTTTAAAAATTTAAACCAGTTCTTTTCCTTTTTTTTTTTAACATTCCGCCCCCCAGCCCTGGCTCCCCGGGATGGCTCCTTTGTCTGTCTGCTTGTTGTGTCTGCTTGTTATGTTTGCTCATCTTCTTTAGGAGGCACCAGGAACTGAACCTGGGACCTCCCATGTGGGAAGTAGGTACCCAACCACTTGAGCCGCACCCACTGCTTGCTCATTGTGTCTGCTCATTTCTCTGCTTCTTGCATCAGCTCATTGCACCTGCTCATTGCACCTGCTCATTTCATCTTCTCATTGTGTCTGCATTTCTTCTTTAGGAGGCACCAGGAACCAAACCCAGGACCTCCCATGTGGGAGGTGGGTGCCCAACTGGTTGAGCCACATCCGTGCCCCTAAAACAGTTATTTTTAGCATTAGTACAATATTTTGCATGTAGTATATAGTCGATTAGTTGAGTACATGAAAACATAATTTGAATGAAATATTAAAAATGGTGTTTAACACTACTCAGCATTTACTCAATGAAAATTTATTTCTGAAAACTAGATTTAAAGAATACTATGCAGAGTTCTTTAATGTTAGAATATTGTGATTTGATTCAATTCATGAGACATATAGGCATCTTTCTTTATACAATGGTTCTTCGAATGAATTATAGACCCTGTTTTCAGGGAACATAGGGACCTGTGGGAGGGAAGAGTCGCAAAGAAATGGCCAAGGCCATGTGAGAAGACCTGAAGTGGAGGTAACTATAGACTCCCATAAGCACACAGACAAGGGAATCGTTAATTCTGTACTGAAATTTAGAGGAAAATATGGAAAAGTGTGACTTTTGCATGAAAATTTAAAAACAAAGAATAGTTTTCTAGGAAGATTGCATGTGAATTTCTAGCTCAGCAGTAGGCAGGTAGACTAACTGAGCAGCTGTTGTAAGAGTCCAGACAAGCAATGCCAAGGTCCTGGGCTAGAGCAATCACTCTGCCTATGAAGAGAATATTCTGCAGCGGGAGGACCAATGAGGCAAGGCCACTCACATGTAAACGTCATAGAATATCCAGGCTGAAAAGAACCCAAAGCCATCCCACCCACAACCGCATTTTACAGATGGGAACACCTGTATGGAAAGTCAGGGCAGGGTCTATTCCTGGTCTCTGGGTTAATAAGACCCAATTCTGACTTGGCTGACCCAGCCATCTTAACAAGCATCAGAAGAACTACTGGGTGATTTTGTGGATTTTCTCTTTTTGCCTTTCTCTTAAGATCTAAAATAACTACCTTTCTTTTTCCTTATATTGCACTGCATGTTCATTGTGAAAAAAAAATAGAAGATTCAGGTAAACAAAAATAAGAAATACATTTAAATCCCTAGAGTGGACATCTGTGGTTGGTGCTTCTCAGAATCTATTCCCCCTTTTTCATGGGAAAAGCACCTCGATTGGTTCTTATGACTCATCTTTCCACTATTGAATCCAATCTTTGGGGTTGGGGGGGGGTTGATCCAAGTGTACAGCTCTCCAGGCCAAGTTAAGCCAGTCAAACGCTTCCTCCCTGAACTGGACTCTCAGGTTGGCTGAGATTATCACTGACCAGGGATGGTGTTGACACCAATGGCAGAACCTAAGAAGTCTGTCCTTGGTGTCTGCTTTCATTTATGAACAAATTCAGGCCCCGAGACCTGAATTTTCAACTTCCCTTTTGATTCCATGAGTATTCTACATCTTTCTAACATATTTCTTTATCCTTAACGCAGCTGGAATCAGATTCTACTGGCCCCCTGATTGGTCTATGATCATAATCCCAAGGCCCAGGGCTAGGCCCAGCGAACAGCTTCCTGCTCTTCCACACCCATCTTTAACTTCTTTTATTGAGAGTACAAAGCCTATGGAAAAGTGCATACACCAGCATATACAGATCAATGAATTCTGAAAAATTGAGCATCCATATAACCACCAATCTGATCAAGAGATAGAACATCTACCATATCCATTTTTTTTACTTGCAAGGTGATGATGCTTTCCATCCTCCAGAGTCTGTTCCTTTAACTGTAAAATGGAGGCATTGAAAATCATAAGGGAATTGTGCTTTCCTATCTCACAAGGTACTTGTGAGGTTCATGCAAGATAGGGTTTGCTAGCGTGGCTTGTGAGTGGGGAAGAGTCTAGCCCTTCCATGTGATTGATGTGCCAGAGTCCTGTAGGCATTATCAAAGTCTTAGTGTTGGCATTAAGCCACCCTGTAGAGCCTGCCCTGGGAGTAAACCAGCTTCCTCCCTTCTTTGAATCATGAATTCTAGCAGGGGGCTGCAGAGGTGGGGCTTCTCTGGAAAGACGTCTTTTGGAAGACTTTGTCTGAGCTACCTTTGTTGTAATGGTCTACAATGGTCTGCCTCAGTCTACCTGACTCGGGGAGAGGCCACTTTTCTGTAGCTGCAAGGGCTGTGAAGCAATATGGTTGCCTGTCCAAGTTCCTTCTGATGGCGCTTTAGCTATGTGACTCCAGTCAAGTTATGTCCCATAACCTCAGTTCCTTCATTTTCTTGAAGATAAGATGAACATAGTCTCAATCTCACAGGTGCTGTGAGATGATCCATGTAAAGTGCCCGACACAGTCTTCTTGGCCAGTGTTCAGAAATGTTTGCTGCATGTTGCTCTCTCAGAGGTAGAATTGGATAGCGTTGGTGGGTGAGATTGCAGCACGTGAGAAAATGACACAGAAGTAGAAATGTGATTTAAGGGCCAGAAAAATTGGGTAGAATGTAATAATATTGGAAATATTAGATGATAAGGCAGAAAATATGATTTGGAGTCTTGACTGGAAGTCTTTGATGCAGGTTGGGCTTTTAGAAATGATCCTGTAGGTTGTTGGGAACCATTGAAGGTTCTTAAACAGTATAGTGACATGTATCCAAGCATGGGAGATAAAATTGAATTAGTAAGTTAGTTAGGAAACAGGATATTATTATCCACATCTAAAGCATTATTATGTTCAACACAAGAACAATTCCCTGGCACAGAGCCTCATGTACTCAACATATGTCTGCTGAATTTTCATTTTGAATATAAAATTGCTCTAACCCAGATGTCATCTGGCCTCCCCAGCTTTTTAATTTAAAATGACTTTGCATTTTATTCTGTTTTTTTTTTTTTTTAAACCGGGAGGTACTGGGGATCGAACCCAGGTCCCTCCATATGGGAGACGTCCGCCCAACCACTTGAGCCACATCCATTCCCTGCATTTTATTTAAACCTGAAGTAAGTGGCTCTAAGTCTTTCTCCTACACAAACCCAGCCCAAGGGGTGAGATGAGGTTAGATAACATGACTTCTCTCCTACATCCTTCCTTCCCCTGCCACTTGCCCTCAACCAAACTCCTCTCTTTTCCCCAGGCACTGGATGAAAATCGATATTGATGGTGGTGATGATGGGAGGTTTTCTGTGAACACCATTGGGTTCCAGCTTAGCCAGCTAAGCGGCTCTTTTACACAGCCCAAAGACAGATGCTAACTGGAAGATTGGGAAGAAGATTGTCAGAAAAGGGACTTAGTGTGATTCAGAGAATTGGGGGAAGGTTTAATGATAAAGTGGGACTTAGCTTTAATTAAAGGGTAGGTTTGGAGAGAACCAAGAGATATGGAGAGACCAAAGTGGGAGAAAAATTAAATCTGCTGAAAAGTCCTGAGGGTCAGAGCAGAATATTGGAAGCACATTGACTTTGGAATCAGCCAAGGCCCAATTCTAATTCTTTCACAGAACAGCTCGGTGTGCTTGGGGAAGTTCATCACTACTGTGCACCTTATCTTAGAAGCTGGGACAAACTGGGAAAATCATATCTACTCTATAGGGTTTGTGTGAAGATGAATCAGACGAAAGTTTGTGAAAGGACTTGACACAGTGCCTGCCACTCACGTTTCTCTTCTTGCCTGCTTTAATTCTGCTTCCTGGATCTCCTTTTCACTCCTTTCACTTAAAATTTTGAAACTGGTCACAGGTACCTATCTTATAAAACATTTCTCTGGGCTCATGTTGGGGAATAATAACAACCATTTCTATTTATGTAACACTTTGCTGTCTCAAAAGTGTTTTATGGATGTTATTTCATCTGCCCTTCATAGCAACTCTGTGAACTATACTCTAGTCTTCCTTTTACAGATGGTGGCATTGAAGCTCATTGTCACGCAGCCAATATTTAGTGGCAAAAGCAGATATTTTGGCTTGAAGAGCTTTTACCACCACAGGCAGTGCAGAAGCAATCCTGAGGACTTTCTTACTCTGATTTCCACACTTGACATAATCATAATCTCCTGGAAACCTCTGTGGGCATTTTCTTAACCTGTTTTTCCAGTTTGGTCTAGGGATCAGGAAGACAAGAGTGAAACAAAAATGGAGACGAGAACACTCTGTATTAGTGAAGAAGTTCCTTCTTTTTACAAATCCTCCATCCAAGGTCACCTTACACCTAAATAAGCGTTAGCCACTGAGAAATTGCCTTTAAGGCGACTGAGGGAGGAAGAGAAGTCCCCTCTTCTCTCTTCCTTCTGCTGCTGCCTATGCACATAGACACCCCAGATGCAGCATTAAAACCTGGTGGAGCGGAGCCAATGTGGCTCAAGAAGTTGAGCTCCTGCTTTCCAGGCCCTGGGTTTGATTCCTGGTGCCTCCTAAAACAAACAAACAAACAACAAGCAAACAAATGAAAAAAAAAAAAAACAACTCAAAGGAGCTGATGTGACTCAGTGGTTGAGCACTGGGTTCCCACATACAAGGTCCCAGGTGCAATCCCTGGCAGCAGTACCTCAAAAAAACCTCGGTGGAAGTTTCAACAGTTCGTCCGAGAGCACTCACCCAGATGGCTCACTTACAGGCCCCTGGACCTTGTTATTAATTCCACACACATTTGGTTGCCTGTCCAACTTTGAGTCTTGATTCTGGGACTACAGCTTCCAGCATGCAGTCTCAGGTTAGTCATGTCCCAGATCCTTCTTCCATGTCTCCCTCTACTTTAGAAACTTTTCATCCAGTTCTTGGGTTTTGCACTACTAACTTTTGTGGTTATTCTCCCAATACTATCTGTCACCAGACACCACACCTCCAGGCTTCCCAGAGTTCTACAGCAAAGCTCTGATGGAGAATGAATGAGGTTGAACAGAATGCTGTGAAGACAGTGTAGTAGACTGAATCATGTAACCCAACAAAAGACATGTGTTTAATCTCCCTTTGGGCATGAACCCATTTGTAAATAGGACCCTTTAGAGATATATTAAGGTGTGGACCCACCTGTGAACAGGAACTGAGAAGATCCTTTTTTGGTATGGCCAAACTGAATTAGGATGGCCTTATAAAGAAAAGCCAGAAGTCAGAGAAAGCCAGAGGAGGACACCGAGGACATCAACATATGGTAAAGGGCTGCCATCACCAGAATGCTATTGACCTGGAAAGAGAGCACGGCCTTGCCTATGTGATTTTGGACTTCCAGCCTTCAAAACCATGAGACAATAAGGCTAATTGTTGAAGCCCACCTACTGTGTGGTGTTTGTCATAGCAGCTCTGGCAACCTAAGACAGCCAGTAGCACAGGACTGTGTCACGGAGTGAGCCATCACTCACCACAGGCTTCTGCCTGTACAAAATACTGATCATGTGCCCTCCATAGTGGCCACAGCCTTGTCATAGGAACCAAAGAGAAAAGGATGAATGAAATAGATTCCAGCTTACCTAAAATCACTGAACTTTTATTCATGGTTTCCTAATTGGTTTTGGATATTTTCCTTGCCCTTTAAGCTTTTGGCTGTTGTTAAAGGAAAAAGAATTGAATTATGTCAGTTGCCCTGTGTCATTTGTAGAGAACTGTGGAAGCTAATTAAAAATAAAACCAAAATGCACAGATGTAATTATTACATAATGAGGTCAGGATAACATTATCTGATGCAATTACATATACCAAGAGTGAATTTTAATTAGAACCCCAGGTGGCAACTGAGAAATCAGGTACAAAGAAATTTTACCTTTTCTGCCTATTTGCAAAATAAGTATGCATTACAATTATTGGCTTGAGTGTAAACCAGATTCTTTGAGTATGTTCATTAAAAGGAAAGTTGTTCTTGGGCTTGGTCTATGCAAAACAAATAAATAATCAAACATGCTTTATCAAGACTAGTTACTTGAATCTGATACTGCAGGCATACAAGATTTAGGACTATTTGAAACATGTAATCATCTAGTAGCAAAAGATTAGATTCATTCTTCCTAGTTTCTGTAAAGTATAAATATGAGATGTATCTGTAATGACAGCAAAATAAATATTTTGAAGCATCTACTCCTGTCTTTACACATAATTTATAATATTATTTTATGGCTGTGTATGTGTATAAAATACATAGTTCCTTGTAGTGCAATATATCAAAATAACAGTAATATACTTGTACATATTGTGAAATGGTGCTGAGGAACCAGCAAACCTTTCCAGTAAGTAATTCTTAAAATACTATTTCCAGAATAAAAGTCATTATGCCTTGACACCATCTTGTAGATGGGAAACTGGGAGACAGCAAAAAGAAAGAAAAGAAAGAAGAAAGAAAGAAAGAATGAAGAAAGAGAGAGAGAGAGAGAGAGAGAGAGAGAGAGAGAGAGAGAGAGAGAGA
>JAKSZT010054489.1:16635296-16658507 GCA_026826555.1 Tolypeutes matacus
CTTCCCTTCCCTTCCCTTCCCTTCCCTTCCCTTCCCTTCCCTTCCCTTCCCTTCCCTTCCCTTCCCTTCCTTTCCCTTTTCTTTCTTCTTTCCCACTCAGAAGAGAAAGTAAGCAAAGATGGGAACTTTCTTCTGTGTAGGAGATGTACATGGGCCAGGGTGGACTGAGAAGTGTCATTCCAGGTCTTTTCTCCATACTTCCACTTCATTGTTTCTTACAGTTACCTGAAATAGAGTTCTTAGACCCCATGGAATCCTTTCAGCATGGTTTACAAAGCTAATTTAGAACCAAGAGGGGTGTAGCAGATGATGTCAGTGCTCTGCCTATATTCCACTGCCATTGAATCCACATACCATTTCCATGCACATCAATGACCAGTACCCACATTGCGGTGAGAGGTTTGCCATGAGGTTGTTGACATCTGCTGTGCCCAGCGCATGACTGGGAATTAACATCTGGGAGTGGGGACTCCAACGACTTCTGGGTGGAGGTATAAATAGCCTTGCTTCCTTGTCTCTTGGCTAGGAATTTCTGAGACAGGTGTTGTACCCAACTTCCCATATCTTCCCTGAGAGATGAAATCCAGTTATCCACAGTAGTAGGTGACTTAACATACTTCTTGTTGGCTGCCAGCTGCTTGCTATATCACCTTCCCATTCCCCTGCCAGAGTCTTTAAATCTCCAGAATAAATTACATGCTTTCAGTCCTCATCTCAGGGCTTGCTTAGTGGGTATCCAACCAAGAAAAAGGTGCCCGGGGGTAGGGTGTTAGAGGCAATCTCCTTAGGCCTCTCTCTGGCATAGTCAGAATAAGTCTTCTCTGTTATTCTAGGATCTAGCCAAGCTCACTGAGTAGGAAACCAAATAGAAACGCAGAATCAAAGATCTATATATAGTAATAAGAAAGGCCCATGACCCTTTTGTATGCTTCTCTTAGAATTGTCATTGATGGGGCGGGGGCAACTGATTGAAGAGTTATAGTAATGCTTTATACTACCACGGCCTTATAGAGTAGGGATCGGCAAACCTTTGCTGTAAAGGATCAGATAGTAAACAATTTAGGCTTTGCAGGCCAGATGGCCTCTGCTGCAATTACTCATTTCTACCATTGTAGTGTAAAAGCAACCATCGGCAAGATGTAAAAGAATGGCTGTGGCTAGTGTGGTGGATTGGATTGTCTGCCCAGTTTGGGCATGTTCTTGGCCTTGGTCCACATTCTGGTGGCTGTGCACCCATCGTAAATAAGATCTCATCAAGATGTTTCTTCAAAAAAAGAAGAGAAAAAAATAAAAGATGTTTCTTCAGTTACGTTGTGGCCCAACTGACTGAGATTAGGCTTTAATCTGGATTACTGGGGTCCTTTAAAAGTAGAGTGTAAGTCAGAGAGGAAAGATTCAGGAAGAAGCCAGAAGCTCAGCCAATGGAAACTGGAAGAGAAAAGAGAAGACAATGCTATGTGCATTGCCATGTGATGGAAATGCCAAGGAACCCCAGAGATTGCCAGCCAGTCAGAAGATACAAACCCTGAGAGAAAGCAAGCCTTCTAGCCTCTGAGACCATGAGCCAATAAATTCCTGTTGTTAAGGCAACCCATTGTATGGCATTTGCTTTAGCAGTCAGGGAATGAAAATAGCTATGTTCCAATAAAACTTTATGGACAAAAACAGGCAGAAGACCAGATCTGGCCCATGGGTTATAGTTTGTCCACCTCTGTTTTAGATCCTAGCCACCTTTATCCCTTTTAATATAGCATGCTTTTTGCATTTATTTGCATATGCCCCTCTCCGTATTGCCCATCCTTCCCAGGCATTTTGGGTGTTTTCTGCTTGCCCTGAAAGGTGCAGCTCAGGGTCTATTCCTTGTCCACCCAGGCTGGATAATGGGCTCCCCTTATACCCAGTTTTTAACTCTATCTGAACACTTACACACTCACTGATTATTTTTAAATTTTTATATTATTTAGTGTTCACTTGTGACAGGAACCCATCTATAAGTAGTTTCAATGCAAAATTGATGTTACTTGGCTTCATAATTCAGTTAGAAACATAATCTTGAAACACTTTTATTTTTCCAAAAATAGTTAATAACTTGCTCTATTGAAGCCCCTTTCCTTATTGGCATGGTGACATATGTCCTGGTTTGTCTGGGACTGTCCTGGCTTACACCTTTTGTCCTTTTGTAATTACAAATCGTGCTTCCTTTGAGTCTCATCAGTGCTCTGGATTATGCAATAAATTACATGCTCACCCTACTTAATGACCTCCTAGTCAGATTTTACAACTTCTCAGACACTTCCAGGTCTAAGATTTAGTCCTTCCCATTCTAAAACTCTTTTCTCTTATTTGACCCCTGACAAATAAGACAAGATTAAGCTGGCGTGGACAGGAGAAGGGGTGGGATTCACACACAGTTCTTTCACACCTCATTCCTCTGCCTTGTCCTTGCTTCTCTGGTCTTTTGTGTGGGAAGGAAAGGGGCAGGAAAATGTATTTCTTTTATGATTATGATTATTTTTCCACGGCCTATTTCTCTTGATCATTGCTATGATTCTGGCTTGCGGTCCCCTCCATGTCATAGGTATAAAAATATTAGCTCTCTTGTGGACTGCAGGTGGAGTATTTGTGGGGGATGATGACCTCGGGAGGCCTTCATCTTGCACAACGAGCTGGACTAAAAAAGGCCTGGTTGAAATGAAAACACTTCCCACTCTGCTATTTTCATGGGTGGTCGACTCCACAACTTCTTGCCACTGGGGCTCTCTAGCCTCCTGTGCAGCCTTCTTGGAGGACACTCATAAGATAGCTTAAATCCCAGAAAACTTCCATCGTATCAACTTTATCCATGGAAAAGATGATTCTTGGAGGTAGTGTGTGTGTGGGGGTCCCCTTGGCTTTTCTTTCTTGCCTTCACATGCCTTCTTTTTTCTTCAGATCCCATTTGCTAGTTCAGTGGCCCAGACATTTTCATAAAACAGGTGATCCCCATTTACTGAGGAGTGGAGTAGTAGTGGGGAGGGGTAGGAGGGGAGGAGGGCATATAAGTTTTGTACAACTCTATCTCATAGGAAGGTTAGGGGGTGAGATAAGTTGAAGATTCTCCCTCATTTGGGGGAGTAGAAATGAGAAATCGTTGTTTTTCCATAAACTCTCTCTTCTTCCACAAGGGCAAACTTCCCTTTCTGCACTCTCTTACATCTTAAAGAACATGGAAGGGTGCTCTAAAAGAGGGATATTATAGTCCACTTCTTCCAGGTGGCTTAGCATCTTTTATTCTTGTTTCATCTGCTGTTGACTATCACAATTCACAGAAAATGGAAAAATCTCTCCCTTGACTCTTATTCTACCGTATTATGAACTCAAAATACAAAGAAACCACCATGGAGCTGGCTGTGGGCAAGAATGCCAAGAGCCTCAGGATTCACTGCCCCCACATTGCTTATTCTTCCTCTCCTTTTGTGTTGGTCTCATTCTATACTAGAGCTCAGAGGCTTTCTCCCTATGGTGGAGCAGAAGACACATGTCTAGTGGTGCTCCAGGCTTATATTATTGCAATTACCAATCCAGAAAGGGAGCTATCTCCTCTCTTCTTGTTTTAATATATATCTCCAAGGGTATTTGTGATTGATCCTGCTTATGTCATATATCCATGCTTTGGACCAAATAATACAGACAACAAAGTGAGGTGCTTGCCTGCTGGACCCAGGCCATGTGTTTATTTCTATAACATGGGGTGGGGGTGGGGGTGGGGGGAGTACCTGTGCTTGGCAACCCTACCACCCCTTAAAAAATCATAAGGATTTTCTTTTGGAGAAGTAGGTGTTCCCCCAAAAGAAAGAGTGGCCCAGATAATTCCCTGAATAAGAGGGGAAGAGAGAAAGACAAGTCATCTCAGATAGGCCATCCTAGACCATGCAGTTATCAGCCAACCCACCAGTTGATTATAGACCCATGGATGAGACTAATAGAGAACAGTTGAGACCAGGAAAACTTCCCAGCTAAGCACACATCATTTTTTCAACCCAAAGAACTCTGAGCCACATAGCTGGTTGTTGTTTTGGGATTGTTTGCTACTCAGCAACAGTTAAATGGTACATGCATGAAGAAATAGTAGTTTACCACAATTATGCATCTATACAGAACTTTTATTTTTAACACCATTGATTACACTCACACACAAACACACACATAGAGACACACACAGTGTTACAGAAAGATCTTCAAGATGAGTGTTAAGCTATGTAGGCTATGGAATAAGGTATACATAAGCTTACAATTTGAAACTTAAGATGAGTCATAACGTAATTTAAAAAATGACACCAAAGAAAGAATGCAAATTCACTAGAACCTGCAATGAACATTTACTCATGAGAAGAAAAAAAGAGCATGGTCAAAGCAGTAAAAATTTCTACTGAAATGATGATATGGTCTGGAAAGGCAATCAAGTGATGAACAGTGCATAAACTGTGGAAATGTATGTAGGCTTGTAGATATCTGTGATTGGTCTAATTACTGATTACTTGTTTGACTTGCTTTGAGTCTTTTTCTGTCTTTAGGTATGCTGTCAAAATTCTAGTGTTTAGAAGTGTGCCATAAGCAAAAGAATTTTGATAGCCACAGGTTGCTCCATGTTTAAAACCATCAATAAATATAAGTTCTGAGTTGTTTCTTACTCCACTAAGTCAAATTATACCAACTCAGAGCCAGGGCAGCGGCAAACGTGTTTTATTATTAAACACATAGACTTCATCTTCTAGACTATTCATTGATAACCTCTTAGTTGTTGATTTGTGTTTAAATATAACTGTTGGTGTTTGTCTCTTTAAGTAAAGTTCTAGAGGACAGTAACCTAGTCTTAGACTTTTAAAAACAGCTCAAAGCATTAACTGAGTGTGTTAATAATGAGTGTTAAAATTCTATATATCCACAAAGTACACGAGTTTTTCTAAGGACAAGCGGCCTGAAACAAGGTATGGGGCACTGTCTGAAGCAACCAGGAACAAACATATCCAAAGAGTGAGTCTGAACCTCAGTTTCTTCATTGGAAAAATGTATGCCATAGGGTTGGTATAAGGATTAAACAATATAGTACAAGGCAGGCACAAAGCTAAGAGCCAAGGTAAGAGAACCAAGTCTGGTGATCAGATCCAAAGGGAAGGAACAGAAACGAAAATGGAAGATAAAATTAGATGTCAAGATTTGGAAAGTACTGGAACAGAGCAAATGTAAATGTTCTTGGAAACCTGAGGCCCAGCCCTGCCTGCCTGCTTTGCTGCAGCCTTGTGAGACTCTGAGCAGAGGACCCAGCTAAAGCATGCCTGACTGCTCACTCCTGGAAATGGAAATAACAGATGTGTGTTGAGTTAACTTGGTAACTTTGTGGCAATTTGTTGCATGGCATAGAAAGTTAATACAGGGAAGGACGTGTCAGCACAAGGTCAGATACTGACATTCTTGGATGAAACTGAAACTATGGGGGCAAGGACTCTGTGAGCCTCATATCCTAGTAAACTGCTTGAGTTCCAGAACTGAATACAGGCTCTGCCACATCTTTAGCTGAATGACTTTGGATGATATATCTCAGTTTCCTAAACTGTAAAATGGGGATAATAGTATAGTGGGAATTTTGGGGATTAAATATGTAGTCCATGCACAGGGCTTGGTAGAGTGCTTGCAATATAATCAGCACTCAGTAAGCATAGACTGTATCAGGTTAGCTAAAGTCACTGTTGTATAGCACTTAGCAGAGTGGATAACTTGATAAGCACTCAACATATATTTAGAGAAAGCAAGGGATGGAGGGGTGAGTGAAGGATTCAAAGACCAGTTGGAGAAATGGATAGAAGGTGAATTGGTATCTGAGAGACTCAATTCACATCTCATTAGAAAGCCTCAACTTATTTTATTCAGGCCCGTCAGTTCCTGTGGGATAAATAGCCAAGGGAGAATGAGGTTTGCAGCACTCACTTCTTGCTCTCCAGTATCCAAACCAACAAGAGACTCAGGTGCCCTTATTCAGTGCCTGGACTCCCACTGGGACCACATCTGGAAACTTCTAGGCTAGGAGGCATTTAGGAATCATCCTTCCTTACACTCGCCCTCTTGGTTTACATTTGGTTTGTCCTCTTGCCTGCTCTACTAGTTCCCTGCTTAACAGGAAACTCACATTTCCTTTCTTTCCTGTCTTCCAGACACTATTCCCTTAGGCTGTACAGAAAGGAGATGCTTGTTGAACAACAAGGACAAGTCCACCATATGCAATAAAATAATTTCACCTGGGAAGGGTTAGGAGGAAGGGCAAACACAAAGAATGTTTGCAGCATCTCAGTTTAAACGCTGAGAATTTGACTGAGATAGGAACCTATAAAGTGATGCCTGTTTAACAAATATTAAGAACCAGTAGGCACTGGAGTCAAGGGTTTCAGAACATAGAGAACAGCTCTGGATCTCTGTGAACTTTTGTTTTAATGAAGTTTCACCTTCACTTTCTTGTGAGAGGCCAGAGAAGCAGCTACGGTGTGGTGAAAAGGTGCTGAGCCTGCGTCAGACGACCAGGTAAGGGAAGTGGATGTGGCTCAAGCAATTGAGCTCCCACCTACCACATGGGAGGTCCCGGGTTTGGTTCCTGGTGCCACCTAAAGAAGATGAGCAAGACAGCAAGCTTACACGAAGGGCTGGCATGGCAAGCTGACACAACAAGATGATGCAACAAGAGACACAAGGAGGAAAAACATAATGAGAAGTATATAAAAGCAGGGAGTGGAAGTGGCTCAAGCAATTAGGCACCTCACTCCCACAAGGGAGGCTCCTGGTTCAGTTCTTAGTGCTTCCTAAGAAAGGAAGGTGAGCATACAATGAACAGACAGCGAGTGCAAACAACAAGAGGATGGAGAGAAATAAATAGATAAATAAAATAAATCTTAAAAAAAAAAAAAAAGAAAAAAAGAAGACCAGGTAGGAGCCCTAGCAACAATTCTTATACTCTGGATAAAGCTGGACAAATCACAGACTGTTTCCTCCTAAAATGATATAATGACCCACAACACAAACAGGGCTACAAGAGAGAATGAAGGTGAACGTGCTCTGAACACTTTAAGAAAATGGTCTTTTGGTGGGTCCCTTTCTCTCTGGGACTCAGTTTCCTCAATTGTAAAATTTCGAGGTTGGACCAAACCAATGGTTTCCTAAGCAGGAAGCTACTTCAGGCTACAGTGGGAGGATTCAGGGGGCTGACCCCTTCTAAAATTTGTAATTGAGGAAACTGAGTCCCACGTGAATCTATTTTACATAATATGTGCTTCCTGATGAAATTTATTTTGCAGTTAATGATCTAAATACATCAAAGTCACTAGACTGGACGATTTTTTGTCAAGTTCCCATAGAGCTTTATTTATTTATTTATTTATTTTATTATTATTATTTTTTAAAGATTTTATTTATTTATTCATTTATCCCCCCCTTGCTGCTTGTGCTTGCTGGGTCAGCTAACCACGCCGTGCGGAACCGAACCCGGGGCCTCCCATATGGTAAACGGGAGCCCTACTGATTGAGCCACAGCCGCTTCCCTCCCATAGAGCTTTAGCATGCCCTAGTTCTACAGACCCCAAAGAGCTTGTGATTGAGTCAAAGGAGACAGGTAAGAAGTTCTCTAGAATTCCAAGGCAGCTGCCCATGAACATCACAGTTATGGATGTTGGTGTCAGAAGATGTGAGTTTGAGGCCCTACTTTGCTACTAACTATCCACATGGTTGTTGGTTCCTTAACCTCTTGGTCTCATTTTCCCCAGTGTCTAGGATGGGTACAATACCAACTTTGTGTGGGTGCTGTGGGACCAGGGCATGGCTGCCATGTACCTGGTCAGCACTTGAAACAGGTGGGATTTTCTGGGATACCATACCTCTTGCTAGCTGTGTTATTAAATACCAGCTCCTGCTGGACTGTGTAATACAAGCAGATATTTAAAAGCACTCAGGGAGATGCTTTGATGCAGGGTACTTAAAGTATAGATATCTCTGCTGTTGCTATGCTGGCTTACCAAAATGCGTCACTGAATTCTCCACCTGTGGTGCCCTTTTAAAGAGAGGAACAGGTAAGCGCCCCTGGGCATCAGAGAGAGGGGCCTCATAGCTTGTGTTTTTGCTCATATCCAGCTGGTTTATGCATTGGGCATTTAGCTTCAGCTTTTTACATAGTATTTATCACTGAAATTAAGGAAGGAGCAGAAACACTTAGAATGGCCTTGGTTGAGGAATCGCCAGAGCCTTCTTGTTTTTATGTTGCAGGATCTGCGTACAGGCATGTCTTCCTGATGATTCTGTGTAGGGCGAGATGTTAGGTGGGAGGCAGGTTTGTGCTGTGTTCACAAGAACGATCTCAAGGCAGGAGCTGAGGTCCACGTGGTATTGCTTCCCTACTTAGCAGCCACTGCACACAGGGCCAAGAGAACTCTTTAGGAATGTAGTGACGATTCCCTGAAGGCCTTCTCTACACTGGGCATTCCCTGTATGCTCTTAATTCTCAGTATCCCTAAGGGAAGGAAAGACCATTTTCCCATTTTATTTAAATGTGTAGGTATTCAAAAAAGCCTATGGTGGTTTATGGCGAGGGGTTTAGGGAGACTGAGTGAGGGGTGCTGACAAAAGGCCCGGCTTTGTCAGGTAACTAGGAGATGACATGTTGAAGGAGATGGAGAACCTTCCAGGAAAGTGACTATACTCTGTAAACTCAAAGGGCCATGAAAATAAAAGACATCATTTAATAACATCGTATTTTGAAGTCAGAACAAAATGTTCTATTAAAAGGCCCAAGATTCAGGGCTCCTGGTGTCTAGTCATAGCTCTAGTCATAGTTAGCAAGTCTGTCGATCCTTTTCAATCCCGCTACCTTCATCTGTCCAGAGCGAGAACACACCTGTTCTTTCCTCCTATCAGAATGTGATTGTGCTGTGCTCAACTTTTCACATGGCAAGAGGTGGAAGTGTTAAAAAAAGCAGAAAGCAATCATCCAGTGCAGCTAATATTTCACCTTGGGCATTTTATTGACAGTATAAACCCAGATCCATGATTTAACCAGTCACGTATCTGTGGAATAAGGGCCCCTTTGGTATTCCAAATTCTACAATATTTAAAGCTCAGATAGTTGGATGGAAATGCTCACAGGACTGTTCTGTCTGTTCAATTCACAAGTTTTCGGTCAGTAGCTTGCCAGACGTCCCAGGATTGCTGTAAGTGCGTGCCTGGGTGGGGAATGTATGTGACGATACAGGAAAACAGGGTAGTAGTTGAAAGAAAAAGGCAACTGCTTCTATGACTCTGCAGTCTCCATGTTTTCCTCCTACTTTCCTCACTTTTCTTTTTCAGTCTCTCATGCTTCTCTTTTCCTGCCCACATCTAAGATGTTGCAGCTCCCAGGGATTCCATTATTTGATTGTTTCTCTTTTTTTTCTAAACTCTTATAACTATTACCTTGAGTGAGTCGATGGTACAAGAGAACTTTATTTTTCACCTCACTGTCCATTCTGATCTGCTCTGTGAGGTTAGTTCTTGCCTGCCCTTGACAGAAGCCTGGGGCTGGCTCTACACCTTTGCTAATCACTCTCACATAACTGATCTTCCTCTGGTCACATTTAGTCACGAAACAGTTTTATTGTCTCATTTGAATAATTAACATGTCCAATTCCATGCAATAATCAAAGCTCCAAAATTGATTTGAAGTTAAAGCTTTCTCCCTCCATCCAGCAAGTTCCTCCTGAAAAGTGGAAGTCTACCTTGGGAAGGGGATCACCAGTTACTCTCATCTTTATTTAGCAGTTCTATTCTTCATCATCCTCTCTCTCCAAGCTTTGCTATCAAGCTTTTCTTTTTTCTTTCCTTTTTCTTCTTCTCTCTCTCCTCTAGATCTGGGGGAGAGAAGAAAGCAAAGGGATAAGAAAAGTCTTGCTAGTATGGTAGAGATGTAATCCAGCATCAGTGATCTCTGGATTTGACATGTGTTCAATGCTAATTCTCTCATGGGATATATTCATGGGTTCTTTGGAGATTCCATCACTGAGATTATCTAACTGCCCTTCCTGTGACATGGAGACAATCTCTGGCTGGCCACTTCCAGTTTCTTCTCAAGCTTTACTGATGGTCATTCTCTTAGATTAAGATCACATCACTCAAGCGATCTTAGGGAGTATTTGAACTGATGGCAAAGTATGATGTCTCTCTGCCCTCTTTTGGTCTTCAAGAAACACTGAAGCATCCTTGTTCTCACTCTTGGAGGAGCTGTAGCCAACTCCCTATGCAGCTCAATTTCTCTCTCTGCCCTGATGCCTCAGGTGATAGCACTGCCTCTCACCTTAAGGTCATGAGGTCCATGTCAGTCACAAGTCCAGTGTTTCCTCCCAGTCAATGGTGCATGTTTTAAGCTCTCTGAGTGGTTTCTTTGAAGCTCCCTTTACTATTGGGGTGAGAGGGAGTGTACCCTCTTTTGTTCCCCCTTAGTGGGAGGCAAAGAAATGGCACAAAACTCGAAAAACTTTCTCCAAAGGAAATTTTCTCTCTAGGGCTGTTCAACCTTAGCCGTTTTATACCTTGAGATGGATATTGGATTAGAGGCTGAAGACTATCTTTTGGAACCTTCTTTGTAAGTCTCACCTAGGTGACCTAACACGTTGCTTTGACACCTCTTTTTTCAGGGTCTCAGCTGAAATGACACAAAATGAGTCCCATTTAATATACTCTTCCTCTGAGTTCATTCACTCCTTTGGCTCTTGCTGTCACTAGCATCCTGAGTACTATGGAATATATAAAGTCAACTCTCTTTCACAGCCCATGAGCAGGTTAGCCTTGTTTAAGGCTCCAAGGATCTAGGATGGAGCAACAAGCTGCTCCTGGGGTGTTCTGGTTGATTTAGCACTGACATACAGAACCTGCTCATTCACTGAATCCTCTTCCCAGAGGCAAGAACTGTCTCCACATTTCTTCCAGTCCTAGCTTGCCAAGGCATGGAGAGAAGCCTTTTTGCAGACCAGTCCAGTCCTGTATAATAGCAGAGTCTGGCTTCTGTGGGTTGGCTTTGGTTGGGGGTAGGGTTAATTGGATACTAGAATATTGAGGAATGACCCTTATTTTGTTTTACCTGTGATCTCAAATTGTATGAAGTGTTCTTTCTCTTCCCTCTCACCATACTCCATCATTACCCTAATTAATAAAAAATTAATCGTGTCTCCTTTTTGTGAGTTCCAAACACAAACATCCTGCTCCCCGGCGGACAGCTTCACCTAGATATTCCAAACTACCTCAAACTCAATGTGAATAAAATGGATTTTGTGATCTCCCTCTTTCCCCAAATATATTTCTTGTTCTACATTTCTTACCTTTTAAATGGTCTCACCATCTGTTGCAGTTGGGCAGTTTGATGTAATTATGAATTCCAAAAATATAATTGGATCATGCTTGTAAACTGATCTGTTAATCTGGGCATGATTAAGTTATGATTAGGGCTTGACTGGGCCACGTCAGTAGGGCACTGAGCCCTACCCCTTGATGGGTGGGGAATCGAATATAAAAGGCAAGGCAAAGAACAGAGTTGAAGCAGTCGTTTAAGAAGCAGTTTTGGTGTTGGAAAGAAGGCCCCAGGAGAAGTGAAGCAAGCCGTTCATCCGATCATCTACAGCTGACCTTGTGGATGAAACAGGAGCTAAGCCCGGAGAGAAACGCAGCCCCGGGAAGAAAGGAACCCCAGAAGCCTGAACCCTGGCAAACGCCAGCAGCTGTCTTGCTCTAACACGTGGCAATGGACTGTGGTGAGAGAAGAAACTTAATGCTTTATGGCCTGGTATCTGTGGACTTCTACCCCAAATAAATACCCTTTATAAAGACCAATCCATTTTTGGTATTTCACATTAGCACCCCTTTGGCTGACTAATACACCATCTATCCCACTTAGCCAAATATCCTGAATCTTAACTTTAACATTCTCTACTTTTCCATTCTGCACCCCCCCCCAACTTGCACACCTAATCAGTTTCCCAACTCTTGTCTATCTGTCGGGAACTTGTCTCCTTCTCTTCATCCTTATAATGACTATTCAGTTCATGCTGTCATCTGTTCTCACTTGGAAAATTGCAACAGCCTCTTTTTTAACTGGCCTCACCGCATTTATTCTCATATGTGTACAATTAATTTTCTACAGACTCATGAATGTAATCATTTTACATCATCTCTCCCTTATGTAAATTTTCCAAAGGCTCCTCCTGCCTTATAGTGATGGTTTCCAAGGTGGAGTGGTGGCATTCTGGGCATGCATATGAGGATTCTTGGGGTGTGAAATAAAATATTGGAATTATTTGTATTTTGTTTTTATCTTAAAAGGATAGAAAGAAAGAAAGAAAGAAAGAAAGAAAGAAAGAAAGAAAGAAAGAAAGAAAGAAAGAAAGAAAGAAAGAAAGAAAGAAAGAAATTGAGCATTATTCAACTGATGGCTTGACGCTGGGGGTCTGGAGCCATCACTAGTAGCAGGTAAATCACATGCCAGGGATGGCATCGTGGGAATTCCACAACATGGAGGTCTTCGCCAGGGTCGATTGCCCCGCCCTGGTTTGCAGTACATTGCAGGATAATAGTCAATGTGTGCCTAGTTAAGTGGATTCATAGGCTATAGGCCTCTAATATAATGATCTCTATATTATTACATAGAGAACAGAGCTTGCTTTTTACCACAAGATCCTTGGTTTTCTTTTTCTTTTCCCCTTCCTTCCTTCCTTCCTTCCTTCCTTCCTTCCTTCCTTCCTTCCTTCCTTCCTTCCTTCCTTCCTTCCTCCCTCCCTCCCTCCCTCCCTCCTTCCCTCCCTCCCTCCCTTCCTTCCTTCCTTCTTCCCTCTCTCCCTTCCTTCCTTCCTGTACCTGGGACCACGGATTGACCCAAGACCTCATAAGTGTGAAGCTCATGCCACATTGGCTTCCCTGAGTTGGTTTTTTTTTTTTTCAGGAGGCACCAGGATCTGAATCCAGGACCTCCTATGTAGGATGCAGGCGCTCAATCATTTGAGCCATACCCGCTCCCTTTACTGGCTTTCTTATTGCAAAGAACTGAAAAGGATTGACAAACTTAAAAGATAAGTTACACATTTTTATTTTTGCAAAATATCTAGTCTTCTTGCTATGAAACATGGTGCTCAAAATTGTGCTATGTAGCATATATTTTGTATAAAGAAATTAGTATATTTAACCTGTCCCTTTGAGGTAAAGCTGATGTTTTAATGATAAATGAAAAGATAACTGCTTTTCAGATGAAACCTGTGCTATGGAGAGAGCATTTGCAAATAGATGTCTGGAAATATTTTCAACATTATATGATAGGTTTCTTCCAAAACTGAATTAAGTGTGAGAAGTATGGTAATTTTTCACATCTGCATTTATGAAACTGGGAAATAAAATTTTCAACTCATTTTAAAATCTTTTAAAAAACACATTTCAGTGCAATATGAACCTCTTTGATTATATAAACCCACAGCTATACATAGAATACAAACTTATTAATTTATAAGAATAACTGGTTAACGTCAGGGAAGGCAGATTTTTATGAAAGACATTTACACGATTGATGGGTCAGATTATTTCTTAAGTGCTACCAGTGTTCTTTTTTTCCATTTGGATCAACATATCTCTCTGAAGTATATTTTTACAGCTAAAGCATTTATTGAAACCAAGTATCAAAATTAACTAAACTTAATACCAGGCACCTAAATTGCTATGTCACAAAAGATTACATTAAGATTTTTAAAAAAGATACATATTTGTTTTCATTTAAGGACAATTTTAAAAAAGATAAAATCATGACTTTTATACATATATAAAGTGAACATATGTAAAGATTTTATCTAGTTTATTAATTAATATGTAAAGATTTTATCTAATTTATTAATTAATGAGATGACCCAGAAGATAATTAACCTGATTCAAAGGGAAATCTGGATAGCAGACATATTTATAGGCAATCAAGAATGTAAAATAAATTTGCTAATAAATGAAAGACTGTCTAATATCCTACAGGGAACTAAACTATTTTTCTATGGGCAGAAATCAATTATATCTCTACTGGACAAAATTCAGTTGCATTTCTATGGACAAAAATAATTTGTGGGAAGCAGATGTGGCTTAAGCAATTGGGCTCCTGGTACCTTATGGGAGGCCCCAGGTTTGATTCCTGGGGCATCCTGGTGAAGGCAAGCAGGCCCACGTGGCAAGCTGATGCAACAAGATGACACAACCAAAAAAAGACACGGGGGAAAAAGACAATGAGAGACACAACAAACCAGGGATCTGAGGTGGCTCAAGCGACTGAGTGCCTCTCTCCCATGTCAGAAGGTCCCAGGATCGGTTCCCGGTGGCTCCCTAAAGAGAAAATGAGAAGAGAAGACAAGCAGACACAGAAGAACACCCAGGGAATGGACACAGTGAGTGCAAGCAGCAGCGGGGGGTGGAGGGGGGGAATAAAATAAAAATAAATAAATAATTTGCATCATCAGTTCTTTACAATTTACAGAGTTGTAAATAGCCTCTTCAAAAACAATCAACGTTGCAAAGCTCTATAGGATCAGAAAACTCTAGTGGGTTTGGGTTTGTCAGACAATGCCCAGCATTCCATGTACATTTCAAAGTCTTTCCCAATTTTCCTGATGCATTACTCTAACAACAACAACAAAAATTAGCTAGCAATAATATTTTTAGTGAGATAACAAAAGATTCTGGTGGCACTGGTAGGTAAGTTTAAAATCATTTTAAAGCAGTTTTCATTTCATTTCCAATTTCAAATTTTTAAATTTTATGCTTTTTTATGCTTTAAAATACACACAAAATAATAGAAGTGTAGAACATATAAATACACTATCCAAAAATAAACATACATATATATACATATACACATCATAGGCATTTGTGATTTTTAAAAAATCACTTGCCAATGGGATGCACTATCACAATATCTGGAGATCACCGCTCCAAAGATTGAAGTCAAAGTTTTCACCATCTACAGACACTCAGCCTCTTGGCAGGAGTCCCAAGCATTTCTGCTTTACCATGTCAGCCACTAAGGCTGTATCACGCAGTATGGCCAGTTTCCTGCTCTAGATTGGCTAGTTTGCCCAAGACACCCAACACAGTCAACAGTGTGGAATGCTGGCTCCCTAAAACTCCTGAGACCAGGGACATCACTACTTTGACAGGGTCTTTGTAAGTTTACTGGAGAAAGGAGTGGAAAGGAGATGTATGAGGTTTCTACAATCTGGCTTGTGGTGGGTCTTCTGATGCAGAGGCTTGATTGGTTTGGGCAAGTAGGCAACTTCATAGGTCAGGATTGGCAGCTACAACTAGCTGGTGGTTTTTCAAGTAAATCTGGAAGAGAAAGTCATTAGATGTCATTTATTGCCCCCAAGGAGGGGCTTTTTCTCTAATAAGGGTGAATTGAGTCTGGTAATGGATTTTCAGACGGTTTCTTGGGTTAGTTTCCTGAGACTGCTGTAACAAGCTACCACAAATATGGTGGCTTAAAGCCAGAGATTTATTCTCTCAGAGTTCTGGAGGCCAGAAGTCAGAAACTAGGGGTTGGCAAGCTGCACTTCTAGAGTCTCTAAGGGAGAACCCATTCCTTCTCCCTGCTTTCAGCTTCTGGTGGCATTTCTTGGTTTGTGGCCACATCTCTTTCTGTTCTGTCTTCACATGGCCATCTCCTCTGTGTCCTGCTCTCATAAGGATACGTGACTGCATATAGGGCCCATTTAGATAATCCAGGACAAGCCACTCCTTCCAAGATCCACTTAACTCAATCACATCTTCTGCCATATAAGTTAGTAGTCACTTTTTTTTTACACGTACGATCATATTCGTGACATCCAGAGATGTATCGTTGGTATCTTTTTTTTTTGGGGGGGGGCTTTTTTTTTTTTTTTGGCTTACCACATTCCTGAAGCATATCATTCTCCTGAGCAAGCATCTGTGGAAACATAGTCATGTTAATAAAGATTCTTGATTCTTAATCCTATGAAGCTGTGTGACTGATTTCAGTTGTCACCAGCCTCCCTCAATGCCTTTACCACTTGAAGGCCATTCTTGCTCCACTCACCAGATCCAGGTAACCAAGCCAGGATGACTCAAGCCATCATTTGTTTGTTCCGTAATTCCTCAGCCCAGCTGAATTCATCTGCAGCACTGCTGGGCAATTCCTGGCCTGCTGGCATTTCCCACCGCAAGCTCCCATGTCTCCCTCCTCTTCTGCTGGTTCCTCTAGCACTCACTATAGAACTTCAGCACCAGTTACAGCAACCTGGAAATGCCTTCTGGAAGTAGCTCTGGACTAATGGAGACAAAGAGTTGGTAGCTAAATGCCTCAACTTCTTTATCCTCTAGTGGGTTGATTCTCAAGTGTATCCCACAGTTTCTCAGTGTTTCCATGTTCTTTATTCTTGGCTTTGCTTTCCCCTTTTTTCTCTTATGCTTCCTGTTATTACCTCCAAATAAACTACCCATGACCCAAGTCCTTGTCTCAGGGTCTGTGTTGAGGGAGCCCTGATGGAGCCACACAGCGTTTGAACTACTGCTGGTTCCCTTACCCATTCTCTTCCTGGCTCCAAACCCTCCTCTTCACAGACCTGCGCTGCTGTGGACCCACCATGCATGGCTGCTGCACCCACTGGCTCATCCCCTCAGATATCTAGTCCCTTCCCTGTTATTTTGCAGATACTTTTTTAAGAGACAGTAGGTTTCTGAGGGTTCACATTTGGATCTCAAGGCCCCTGCACACCATTTCCCCTTTTCCTTCTGTTGGAGCCATTCAGGCAGGAAATTAAAGAGATGTCCTGCTGGGGTGACAGTTCCAGTCTCTTAGCCATCCGATAATTCATAGGATTATGGTTGTAGTGGCTCTTGAAAAGCCCTGTTTTTCAACTTGCTTCCACCTTTTCTTCCACATTCATCTTAAATGCAAACAATACACATAAAAAAGAACTGGGTTGAACACAGCTTTGTCCAGTTATTCTGTTTCCCCAACCAGTTCCCCCTTTACCTTTCTCCACCCTGCTCTTTTCCCCAGGAGGCTGAGCATGTGCACTTAATTACCCATAGTCTTTTGTCTCTGGCTTCTGACTGGGTTCAGTCAATGGGCCTTCAGGCCTAGGAGTGGTCACAGCTTTTCCCTGTTACTAGTCCCTGGATGCCTCACATCCCTTAACTCTGCCCATACCTTTGGAAAATAGTCTCTTCATTAAAATTCCTCTCAGTTAAAATTATTTTGAGGGAGCCATCTATTTCCTTCCAGGACTGTATTAGTCAGCCAAAGGGGTGCTGATGCAAAATACCAGAAATCTGTTGGTTTTTATAAAGGGGTAGAAATTTACAGTTATCAGGCCATAAAGCATGAGTTACTTTCCTCACCAAAGTCTATTGCCATGTGTTGGGGCAAGATGGCTGCTGATGTGTGCGAGGGTTCAGGCATCCTGGGCTCCTCTCTTCCCGGGGCTTGCCTCTCTCCAGGCTCAGCTGCTCTGCATTCTCCCGTGTGGCCCAATCAAAGCTCTAATCATAATTTAATCAATTAAAGGTGATACCTCTGACAGACCACTTTACAAACTTAATCCAATAACTATTTTTGGAATTCATAATCAATGCCAAACTGCTACAAGGATACTGATTTTTTTTAATACTTTAAAAAAATATATACCAGGACATTGATTAATATAAAAATAAAACCGTACCACTTTTTAGCAGTGTTTCCTAGGGAAAGTTACTTAGCCTTTGCATCTGTGAAATGGACATTGTAATACCAACTCTCAGAGTTGTTGCAGGTGCATGCAATCAATGTTGGTTTTCCTGCAAACTTTCTCCTTTCTTGATCTCATGAAAATGAGCCAGGGTCAAAAAGGGACTAAGAGACACTGTAAAGAAGAATATACCTGTCCACTGGCTTAGATAAGGACATTGTTTTTTTGTTTTGTTTTGTTTTGTATGTGTATGTGTTTGTTTTGTTTTAATTGCAACTATTTATTATTGATTTTGACATCTATACTTGTTCTACTCAAAAGTCAACATTTTCAAACTATACGTTGACCTTGGCCCATTTTCATTTCAGTTGGGAGCTTGCCTTGTCCTACCTTGTTCAGCCCAGTGCAAGTGCTTGGGAAAGTGTGCCACCCCAACCAGTGGGAAAGGCATCTCATTGGACTGGGAGTCTGCCCTTCCATTCATTATGGAAGTTAAAGTATGTGTCTGTCTGTTTGTCGAACCAGACTGCTAGACATAACTCACACCCCAAACCTTACCTCACCGTAAATAACCCCTGGCAGCTTCATTACAGCCTGGAGGACCCCAGCTAACGTTGGTGGCTAACTTAATTCCAATCAGTCTTTCTAATGCCTTTCATGATTTGGTTTCATTAGTAGCTGAGTCCATCACTCACTCTGCGTCTGCTCAGCCATCATGTTGATTTGTGTCTACTTATTTTGTGAATGAATATGCATCCCAGAAGTCCTGAGATTTCCTCAGGAGGGCAGTGCTTTGTTGAGTGTAACCTATTTATTGCTCTTCACAAGAATATATATTACCTTTTATTGCATGGCCATGAGAGAGTAAAATCTGGGGAGAGATTTCTACTGGGGTGTAGTGAGCGTAATTATACATTTGGAGAGGATGTGAATGTATCCTTACTAGAATATCCAATGAGTTATGAAACAGACGTTTCTTCCTGTGACACAGATTAATTCATAGTCCACGTGAGACCATTAGGCTCTTTCCCCCTCTCTCATTTTTGCTTTTCAGGCTTTATTTAGCTCTTATTTATGCTCTGTACCTAGCCAAGACTCGCCAATTTGAATGAAAAAGGGACTGCTCCTAAACCTCTGGTAAAACCCAAGCAAACCCAGTTGTCTCTTTATCATTTTCTGTGTTGAGTCTGAGGTGAAATCCCAGAAACTAAGGGAGAGAGGAGAGAGGGAATTTTTAAAAAATGCTTCTCTGATAGACAGGCCTGAAGCCACTTTGTCTGGCTCAGCACAATTACCTGTAATGTGGTCACCTCAGGCTGCCCCCACACCATTCCCTCATTCACGTTGGGCGGAAAAGACTGGTCCTTAAGTTAAAGCTTCAACCAAGTGGTTTTCAATTACAGAGTTAGCATTTGCGCGGCAGGGTCTCAGTGGCCATGTTTTCACAGTTGACTTCTTGAATAATTTCTGCAACAAATTAGGCATAGAAAGCTTTTCCTCTGTCCTCATTCACGCATATTTTTTGACTCTCTCCATTATCTCTAAGTAACCCTGGCGTTTTTATCATAAAGGCCACAGGAGAAGCCTCACCTGAAATCCCAGAATTGGCCCCTTACCCCTCCCTTTGGTTGTGCAACAATGGGCCAGAGTGAGGCCGAGCAGGGTTCCATCTAGGTTGGCCAGCTCATGTTGCAATGGCTACAAGACACCGGTAATCTACAACTCGTCTAATTAAAAATCCCTCACTGCACCCCTTCTGTATGTAAACTACCCTGCATGCACAGTGGCCACCCCCCCCCAAGAGATGCTGGGAAGCTCCACTGTCATCAGCCCTCATGGAACTCCCATGACCTTCTTGCTGTGCTTCTGTAGGTGTCCAACTCTCCCCATGTGGGAAAGTCAATCCTGCAATGGCAGTGCCCGGAGCTCCTCTTAAAGAGGGAGGAGGGAAGTAAGCTCTCACATATGGAGCACCTGCCAGGTGCCCCCAGGGTCTGTGTCTGGAGTGTTTGTGACTATTAGTTGGTTAATCATGACATCTGACAGATGGAGGGACCTGGGTGAATGAAAAGGTGAAGGGGCCTGGTCAGGACCACATAGCAAGGAAACGATGGGAGGTCCGGTCTGTCTAGCTCAGCCCATCCTCTATCCACTACCTTATCTCTGGAGAGACTTCTTGTAAAATTCCACTCCAGCCACTTGATTAAATCTCCCTGGAAACTTACCCTCAACTTTTATGATCCAAGACAAAATGATAAATGACTAAAGGGGATTAGAAATCATCCTTTAATCATCCCCAAGGCCATAATGGGGGGGAGGGGCGGGGCCTGTGGGTAGAGGGTAGTCTAAAATCTGGCTGAATGATATCAATAACAATAACAATAAAACAGAGAAAGCAGGGGCCATGTGGAGAAGGCTGGTGAGGGCTTCAACACAGTCAAAAGGTCATACTCAAGGAGGGATATTAACATTTCACATTGAATGTCATTATTAGCCTAGACACCTCAAGGTCATTTGGAGATCTTTCAGGTTACCAGCTTGATAATCTTTATCTGGAGGAGAAACACTGGGGGTTCCCTAGGCAAGATATGAGCTTTCTTCCAGACAGCCAGAGAGGAATGACTAGGTAATAGTAAGCTCATTACCACCTGCCACTTCAGAACTATGCATCTACCCAGGGTCATTTGACTTTCCATTGCTTCTTGTGAGCTAACAGAAGGATGTGGAGATTTTTCTGACTGCTCCTCTAACACTGAGACAGAGTAATCTGTGTGTGTGTATGTGTGTGTGTGTACATATATATGTTTATGTGTGTACATGAATTCCTGATCAACTAAGAGCTGCTCAAGCAGGGACTTGTCTTATTTATTTATTTTTAAAGATTTATTTAATTTATTTATTCCCTCCCCCCCCCCCACCTCATTGTTTGTGCTCGCTGTGTCTGTTCCTTGAGTGTTCATCTTCCTTTTTTAGGAAGCACTGAGAACTGAACCCGGGACCTCCCATGTAGGAGGGAGGCACCTAATCACTTGAGCCAACACTGCTCTCTGCTTCGTGTGTCTCTCAGTTTTCCTCCTTGTGTCTCTTGTTGTGTCATTTTGTTGTGTCAGCTCGCCACAACCAGCCTGTCGCATCAGCTTGCTGTTTTGCTCGTCTTCTTTAGGAGGCACCAGGAACCAAACCCAGGACCTCCCATGTAGTAGGCAGGAGCTCAATCACTTGAGCCACATCCATTTCCTTTGTCTTATTTTTAATTATGGTGAAAGTGGAGATTAATCAGCCAACCGGTATTTATTGGAGTCCTTCTGGAATGCAAAACATTGAAGAAGACAATCAAAGCAGTCAGGGAGGCAGGGCATGGGAGGGTTGACTGTGTCCACAGCATGCACCTTTCTTATTTTCTATGAAAACAGTATAGACTATTCTTAAATAGCAATATCTGTGTAGGTATTGTATTGGCAAGATGTACAATATATGAACATTTTCTTGAGTTAGGCTTGTCAACTGCATAATCAAACTTGGGTAGGACACACCACTTTGTGGAATATTTGTGAGAGCTGGCAAAGAGCCAGAAAAACCTGGGGAGAAGATTAAAGATGATAGGAAAGGAAGCATTTCAGGGGACAAGGTGGGGAAGAAGGAGGGGACATCTGAAGAAAGGCTAGGACAGACAGTGTTTATTTGGTGTGAAATCATAGCCTCTGGAACCAAGCAGACCTGGGTTCAAATTCTCTCAGCTATTTCCCAGCCTTGTGTCCTGAGTTTTCTTCATGCCTGGATTTCCTCATCTATGAATAAGAATAGTAAGAGCACACACACCGTAAGGTTCTCATAAAGGATTAATGGCTAAGTCACATAAAGCTCTTAGCATAGTGCCCCACATAGAGAGAGCAGTCAGTTTTCATCATCATCATTATTTTTATTATTATTGATATTCAATAAAAGAGTATCCTGAGGTTAAATAAGTTTAAGAAGCAAAGTTTAAAATGTTAATAGATTTATTTACTGTAAGAATTTTCACAGCTTCCAAATGGACGATGCTTTTCCAGAGTCTCCCACTACCATTGTGTCTGCTTTTGTTGCTGTTGTTTTTCTGATAATCTGGCAGATCACACTTTCAGAGACGCAGGTCTGGGCCAAAGTGAAGGCTTGTCCCAGAAGTCGACAAACAGTGCAGGTGTTTATGGTAGGGAACAGGGGAAGAGGAAAAGATTGCAATTTCTGGGGAAAGGGGAGTGGGCAGAGGCAGATAATCAGTCTGCTTGTCTGTAGATTGGACTCTGAGAGCCTGGCAAGGCGGAAGGTTGGCACTTGATCAGGGCTTTGGACCCTCTGTCTTCAGAAGCCTGGAAGAGCCAAGGGAGCGCCACGCCCACCGCCCGAGATGCTGGGGGCTGGCCTGCATTCCAGCTGTGCTTTGGCCTTTACACAGACCCAGAAATCTATGCAAAACAACGCACTGCACTTTCTTACACTTCAAATATTTCTGTCCTGTTCCATTCCTCCCAGTCTGGGCTAGCATTTCAGGAGCAGAGGGTAAATTCATTCACTCAGTCATTCATTTACTCATTCAACACATATTTCATTCAACCAATTATTATCAATGACTTACCATGTGTGAGTTAGAGTCTTAGCACCCAAAGACACAGAAATGAAAAATACACGGTTCTGGTCCTGAGGGAACACAAAAACCCTGGATGATAGTGTGTGAATTTCCAATTATCTAGGAAACATCTCTATAAGTAACTGTTTTAATACAATGTGGTGTCTTCTATAATAAAGTTAAATAAAACATGCTTTGAATGCATAGTTTCTATGACCTCCCCTGCCCAGAATGTCTTCATAGTTCTACTTGTATGCTAGGATCCCCATCTGCTCGTCTCCTCTGCAAGGCCTTTTGACAACTCAGAGTAAGGCATTTCAATCTCCTTTCACTGAACTCTTTGCTATCAGCCCGGGTGATTGCTTTGCCCCTGCTCTTTCAGGTGTTGTATGTTGTGATGGTTAATTTCATGTGTCAACTTGGCTAGGTTATGGTGTCCAAGCAAAATGGCCTGATTGTTACTGTGAGAGTATTTCTTAGATGGTTTAGCATCTATAGTTAGTTGGTTACATCTACAGTTGACTGCATCAACAATCAACAAAGAGATTGCCCTCAGCAACCAGGGGAGGGTCCTCATCAAGTCAGGACTTAAAAGGAAAATTGAGGATTTGAGAAGTCAGGAGAATTCCTGCCTCTACTTAAGCCATCCACCTTCTCCTGGAGAATTCAACCTCACCTTCATCAGAATTTCTATCTTGTGTCGTGTCCTATGGATTTTGGCTTGCCAATCCCCACAGTCACATGAGCCAATTCCTACAATAAATGTTGATAGGTAGGTAGGTAGGTAGGTAGGTAGGTAGATAGGTAGGTAGGTAGGTAGATAGATAGATAGATAGATAGATAGATAGATAGATAGATAGATAGATAGAT